>JAWWNJ010000427.1:0-27175 GCA_037176885.1 Favolaschia claudopus
AATGGGGCGGTCAAATAACGACTGGAAGATAATCACCGGTGACATAGAGACACGGAGATTCCCGAGAATTGATCTCGGGACTTCGTCAAATTTTCGAGAGTCGCTTGCAAAAGTTTTTAGAACGGTAGATATAAGCATATGGACGGGTAGCTACTCAAATTTTAAGACTCCTGACGTGCTTAGATTTTTTTTAACCGAAGCAACGAGTTCTCTATATACGATTTTGTGTGAGCCGAAAGGGACCGAAAGTACGCCAAGTAAAGCCGAAATGCTCACATGCTTTGATTTCCCGAAACGGTCAAGAGAGAACCTGAATAGCATGGCATAGAATTCATTTTAAAAAAATTCAAGCACGTCAGGAGTCTTAGAATTTGAGTAGCTACCCGTCCATATGCTTATATCTACCGTTCTAAAAACTTTTGCAAGCGACTCTCGAAAATTTGACGAAGTCCCGAGATCAATTCTCGGGAATCTCCGTGTCTCTATGTCACCGGTGATTATCTTCCAGTCCCTCCGGTGTGATTCATCAAACGACTGTCTTTGAGGTTTCTACCCTTGGGACTGGCTCGAGTCTAGGATGGTTGCTGTTCAATGTTGACAGAAAATGAGCGTGAGATGAACAATCATCCGAATTGTAGCGGTAAATTATACATACTGAATTAAAAATCTTCCTATATTGCATTCTTGTAAAAATAGTTCGACGCACTCTGCCGATCCACATAACTAAAAACAATCGAGTCTCCTCTCGACAGAGATTTGATACAGTCCAATTGCAAGTCCAATGCAAAATGTCGCTCCAAAAATGTTGCTCGGAAAATGCAGTCAAACGTTGAGGTTGGAGTATAATTCGAATTCAATGGGTATGCCAGCGGACCCAAGCGCAGGCGACCTCTTGGGGGGGCGTCGTAGTTGACGACCGAGGTGGAGGTCACCACAGTCACAAACACATGTGACATTGATGGGGAAGCCCCTTTCCTCACTCCCATTTTTTTCTCGCGCGTCGTCAAAGGCATATACCCCTTCGAAGACTACAGTTGACATCGTAAGGATTGGAGGCGCGTATCTGCCTACTTCTGATAACTCTGCTACCCCCAGGGATCCTTCAACTTCCTCGATATTTTCCAATTCCGCCGGTCGTGCGCTGGACACATCGTCGCGTCAGTAAACCTAGTGACGAACGCGACTCTTCACTTCAAAATGGATCACGCGAGTGATTTCTGTCTTACGGCTCTTGACTGTCGTCTGGGAGTTCACCAAACCGAGTTGTGGGCGCTCGATTGCATTGCTGAGCAAGAGCTACGCGCGCAGCAAATACAGGAAGATCTGGGGCTGGAGGCTGATGTTGGGCAACCCGTTTCGTTGGATCAGTTTGACGTGAGCTAGACATGAGTTTCTCTCCTCTCGATAGAAGTGGCTGATGGCCAATTGGCTGGTTCAGACCTGGGCTAATGAAGAGAGCCAGGACGAACCCTCTGCCAATCAAACCGCCTCTCTTCCACAAGCGCTCTTCCGCAGGCTCTGCGCAGATACAGAGGTCTGTGCTCAGCAGGGATCCAGGTCCTGTCGCCCAAGTTCTGACTTCGGGCACCAGAAAAATCACACCGTTGACTGTAGGTCCTGTTAATTTCTCTGAGTCTTACCTTGACGTTCGCTGTAGTGGTATTGACCGAAAGATCCAACCGCGGTGCAGTGGCTGGTACCTCAGAATCCCCAGAGCCGTCACCTTTATCGTCTGGACATTCCGCGACAGAACTTTCCTTATCTTTGCCCATCGTCCGCAAACAGCGAAAATTGACGTGGAAAGTACGTTTTTTTATCCGGCTTAATCGTATACCCATGTAACACATTCTTTGCAGTCATACAAGCCATCTCCCTACAAACGCCTCCACCTCCAGCAACAGAACAATCCCTCCCACCCGGCGCGTACTTCAACGCCAACGGCAGCACAGTCCACTGCGGCCTCCCAGGCTGCCGCCAAAAATGCCGCTCCGCCGCCGACCTGCGCCGCCACCGCGAATCCCTCGCCCACCGCCCCGGCAAGGAACACGCGTGTCCCGGATGTCCCTTGCGGTTCACGCGCGAGGACGCGTTGAAGAGGCATGTGTCGCACCGGAACGCGGCGAGGTGTAGGAATCCGGCGATGACGGCGTTGAGGGATGAATTTTTGTTGAGTGAGGCGGGGAGGGAGGTTCTGGAGAGGGAGAGGGATGGGAAGCAGGATCGTCGTGAGATGTGAGTTGGACTTGTTCATTTTGTTTTTGGGGAGTTGTGTTGACCGCGAGGCTGATCAGAATTGCGATGTATGACGCGTTTTTGGAAGCGATGGAGGTTGGTCCCGAGTCGTTGTCGAAGAAGAAAAAGAAGGCTTTGCCGAAATGAGTTGCTTGAGTTGGATTCTGCTAAGTTCGTTCAAGTTTTGATTGCAGTTTGAATACGTTGGCTCACTTCAGACTAACAGAAAATTGTATTCCTTAGATTACACCCCCATGTACATACATACCCCCACATGCGCAATTGCGCCAAATTCAGGTCAGCTGCATTTGCAGAACATAAACACATACCGAGGTTCATAAAGATCATCTACGCGCGAAACAGATGCCTGCCTCTATGTCTATGTCTACAGAAAAATAAATTACCATATCTATACCAAGCCAACCCCACCAACTGAACCATATTGATAAAGCTTTACTTCGGAACGACCGAATCTATACCTCCTTTGCCCTCGCCAACCACAATCGGCTCTGAAGGTGACGTTGGCTCGCCCATGCTTTTCCGGATAAGGGAACTGTTGAGTAGTTTGGCGTAGCGGGGTTGGATGAAGAGGGCGCTGGAAACCGTCAGAAGCTGGAAATAACATGAAGAACTGTAACTGACTCGGCTTCGACTAGAACTGTGCCATCAAGAGTCTCTACGTGACCGAAAACAAAAGCTTTGCGACCTTTCAACTCGACAAGCTTAGTCTTCATAACGACAAACTTCGAATGAATTATTAGCAAGGTGAGATTAATCGAACGGGGAACGTACCTGGTCGGCTTTCGTGGGTGCTTTGTATTTCAAGTTCAAGGTCGCGGTCACGCCGACCTTGTCTGGGAAATTCATCACAGCCTGTCCATCTCATATGAGCAATTTCTGAAATTATCTCAAACGCGATTATCAAACTCACAGTACGACCTAGCGCCTCATCCAGCAGCGTAGCCAGCATCCACCATGTACAATCCCATCGTGACCACACAAAGCCCGTCCCAGATGAATAAAAATAATCGCCTCACTCTCGTCCCTCTTCACCCTCGCCAATGGGAACAATGCAAGCTTCCCCGGACCGCGCAATGCGCCCGAGGTGAATTTTGTTGACCCGCACTTCTTCCGGAATTGCTGTATACGGGCGCGTCTCGTACCATTCGTTTGCGTCTGGCTGGCTGCGCAACGCGCGGAGCGCAGGGAGGGCTTGAAGCTCTGCTTCGAGCGCGGCGGTGATGGCGAGGGATTCGGGGGAGTTTGCGTCCGGAGGGGGAGGAGGTGCGGGTCGTGGGTAGAGGAGGGAGAGCGTGGAGGGCGGGTAGATCGATCCGAGGGTGTATGCGCCGAGGGAGACTGCGGAGACGAGGGAGATGGTGGCGATTGTCCCGAAGGTGCGGCGGGTGGGTGAGGGGTGTAGTCGTGGATGATGCGAGGCGGATATGTAGTCGTGGTAGTTGGGCGTACATCGAGCGGGTAGATTGTCTTTGGAGTCTTCCAGCGCCGTGCCTGGCGGCGCGCTCACTAAACACGAGGACGGGCATGAACTTTGAGCCGCTCCCGACTCCTCCGAGTCGGCTCAGAGTCGCAAGGGGGATTGAGGAGGACGATATGGTCACTCTGATGGGGCGCCCACGCTATGCGCGCGGGCTGTAGGGGATGAGGATGAGACGAACGAGCAAAAGAGCGGTGGTAGTCAAAGAGTAGTCAAAGAGAGAAAGGCAGTACTGGGTTTTGTTCCGTCCGGTAATCTCTTGCCGAGTACCGAATGCAGTTGATTATCTGAAGATTATCTGATATCAGATATCAAACCCGATCTCACGCGATCGTGGGAGTCAACGGGTTCGGCAGGACTCGGCACATTCACCCACCAGAGTCTCCACCCCCATAATTGACCAGTGACCATTCACCTTCGATTCACCTCCCAAATTCTGGAACTTGGAAGAGTGCCGGGGGCTCACTCCGTCTGCTCGAAGCAAACGCCCTGACTGTATCTGCTTTCAGACACGCCCAATCCTGCTTGGATGACTCAGACAATGAACCTTTTAGAAATGCAGTCTGACTCCCCAGTTAACTCTTTTTCATCGCTCCAGTACTGCAAAATCCTTGTCTGTCCATCCACACACTGGCAATCAATTCCACCATGGAACATGTATTATATCGCTGGTGAGGCGAAGGCGGCCAACTCGCTGCCGTCGACACGTCAGTCACGGGTCAGGCGCCAACAAGGCCGCATCACGACGATCATCACGAGGGCGCGTCGCTTGTTTCACTGACGTGCCTGGCCGTCTGCTCTCCCCCCATGTCGACGGAAAACATCTCAATCCGCCCATACCAAGCGTCCGACGCACCACAGGTCCAAGCTGTCCTGTTCAATGTCTTCGCCTCTGGGAGTAAGCCGTTCTCCAGCAGGCTCTTATACTGCACATCTTCACTGACCACGGCGTCGGCTTGGTAGGAGGCAGCGTCGCCCAAGTCGCCGCACACCAATTCCTCTACCGTATCGTCATGATCACATCCTACGCTCTCTCCGGCTGTGGTTTCGCTCTCCTCTACTACCTGCCGCGGTGGAATACCATCGCTGGCTGGATTGGTGTACTCCTGTCGTTTTTTGCACCGGGTGTCCTATATCTGGCTGGCGAATCTCGTCAGCAATTCCATGAAAGAGTTTTGCGAGAAGGCGCTGGCGAAGGATATGCGTGATATCTCGCAGCATTATGCTGCGCCTGGAGCGTTTTTCGTTGCTGTGCGGGAGGCGGACGCGGATAAAAAGAACGAGGATGCTGCGAAGGTAAAAGAGGTCGTGGGGTTCATCGGCCTCGGTGCGTTCGCTTCTCATCTGTTTCGATCTCATATGTTCATACGCTGGGGACAGAATACCAACCCGACAAGAAGACGCACACCGCTGAAGTGCGTCGCTTGGCCGTAGCCCGAAAATATCGCCGTCGTGGGATTGCCAGGCAGCTCGTCGACAAAGCCCTCGAGCATGCAGCGTCTGTTCGTGGGCTTGACTTCGTTGAGGTTGGTATGATGGACATTCATCCCGCCGCAAAACGCCTCTTCAAAAGCTCAGGTTGGGAGGAAAAGAATATCACCACTGAGTGGACCGGGTTTGGGGAATCCAATGTTTATCACCATCGTCGGGCAGTGGAGACTAAGAAGCGGAGGTGACATAGTATGTATGGCGGTACGATATATGTCGGCGTACTCATCCGTAAAATTCAAACTCGTTGCGGAACAAGGCCTTGTGAGCAAGAATTACCGAAGTACATATTTGAAGATACACAGGGAGCTACGCGGTCTCCTATTAGTAGTAAAGCTACTAGAGGTCAACCTCTGAAACCCATACGTCTCTAATGGTGGATACATGACACCCGAAGGACACTCCGAAAGTTGTATATTAGTTGTGTTGTGTCTATCGGCGGGCACGGCGTGAACTCGATCTGGCTTCGCATCAGTGTACTTAAGGGCGTATTATACGGTAATTCATAGCTCACATTCATAGAAGGCTGGACAGATAGTGACATCGTCCAAACATCGTCGTCTGTTCGCGAGGGTGCGCTGAGACTGCAGCCCAAAAGAGAAAGGAGCTCAGAAATCCATGTCGATACCTCGAGAAAGATTGCTCACCTAGCTAACAAGGTGTTGACGTACACTGTTGAATAAATCAGTTATGGTCTGAAATTTATAAGAACGAGCCTTGCGCACATGGCGAGCAAGTTGTGAAAACAGGCTAGCCGCCCAAAGACCTGAGTACCACCGGTTGGAGGTTGCTCTGAGGACGAAGATACTGTACTCGCACTGGCAGTTCTTGGGGTACACCTCATACTGTTTGACGAAGCCCAAAATTTTAGAGTACTTAACACTGCAGTGACCGTCTGAAAGAAAAACAAAAGAAAAAGCACATCAAGTCCCAATCAAGTCCCATCAACGATTTGTGATCGCGGAGAAAATGTACGTAATGGATAATACTTACACATAGGGGAACAGCTGGGTTTACAACGAATTACACAATTCTCAAGCGAGCACCTCTCAAAGACAACATCTGCACTGATTGCTTACGCGTTTTCGTATTCTTGGGCAGTTTTGCGAGGCCCTGCACCTTCTTTGGAATCCTCAGGGTCCGCCACAGCAAATTTCGATATCGTCATCTGAACGCCATCCGTGGAAGGTGGCTCATTCTATTTAAAAAATCTTAGCATCGGTGTTTCGGCAAAGCTAGCGGTATCCGCACTTACCAAGAAGCGTATGCGATTGGTCTGCGTGGAGAATAGCTGAACAGTGGCATCGTTCATGGCGCGCAGAGTTATTCTGGAGTTGAGGCTTCAAATCATATGAACATTCTCCTCTTCAATGATGCAGAAAGCGATAAACCAACCTGGTAACAACGGAGAATAGAGTATACTATTTCAAACGTTAAATCATACGGAATACGAGGAAAACCGTCACAAATTCACAGTGTGGATGTATGACCACAATTGCGACCCATTTGACTTGAAAAGCGGCTATTGGTCATCGAGCATTGATTTCGTTCAGGGACACCCACAATCAGCGAAATCCGTGATGAACTAAGAGAACATATAAAATTAAATCATAGAACACTTTGGAAACGGTACCTACACAGCCAAAGCACGCCATTGCGACCACACTAGTCGAAAAAAATGAACCAGGTTGTCACTATGAATTATAGAGGAATTGAACCATGTCAGGAGGCCAGTTTCTGTAACCAAATGGTATGAACGAGTGTTCGAGAGCAAGATGGGATCCCACCTATTGTCGCAGCGATTAGTTTATCGACAAGTGCCTTTGTTCTAGAGTTCGGAAGGGTCGGTAAGATGGACATTAATAAAGTTTCCAATCCGTCACCTGTGGTGAGCATCCGAACGTTGTTTAATGAAAAAGAACAGCAGGATCGCTGTAATCGTCAAGTCGTTTGTGGTAGTGAGAACCCAAAATAGGGTAAAAAAGTTCTTGAATTCTTTATCAACCTCGGCTTGAAGTGATAAGTCTCGGGATGCGACAGATATGGAATGGCCAAAGACAATAAGGCCGGCGGTCAAGCTTCCTACGGACATCACACCACAAATGACAGGGAGGTAAGGTTTCCTGTACAGGGCGTGAATCCTAAATTGGAAAAATCCTTGAACTATGCCGCTTTGAATCAGAAGGACAGAATTGAAGAACACAGTGTCACGCTACCACAGACTACAACAAAGATTCCAATAAGCATGCTAGCATCCAGAGATTTGGGTGTTGCAGCGCCGAGAAGTTCCGGGTGTCCATAATCGAGGATAGCGTAGGTGTAAAGAGCGTGGCCTATGCAACCTGCATGCGCTGCTTCATTGATCCTGTGCAGAACAGACCCTGGGTGAATGGAGTGGGTGAATGTAACAGATCTTGACTTACCACAGAAAGACCACCTGAAATACAGACTGTTTATTAAAAAATTCGGTGCAACGAGATGCGCACCAGCAACTTGATTGCACGAGAGTCCGCCGGAAAGCGAGTAAAATATGTGTAAGTTTGACTTGTCACGATTCCAAAGAGGAGGAAAGAGATGAGACTGGCGATTTGTACGGCCCCTGCATAGGCTGGGTGAGCAAGAACTTGGATGATATTTGACCTTGAAAGAAATTCACCGATATTGGCGGGGTTTAACGGGGATGCTAAGACGGGGGCCATGAAATGTGTGTTAAGGAGGAACTCAAAGCCTATTCCTGGGTCTATAAACGATCTAAGTAGGTACAGCACTCTGAGGACCTCGAAATAACCCACCATCGCAATGATGCATCAGAACGTAATCCCGAGAGTTACCCACACTACTTTCGGTGCTTTCTATAAAGCATTGAAAGGACGCGTGGGTGAGAGAAGGGAATCCTGTTTCTAACAGAGAGGCTTACCGGAAACGCCACAATATTTGAATCGCTCCATAAACAATCCTCGTTTCGAGACCCCGCCGCATGAGTATGTAGATAGCTGCCCATCCAGTGAAGAAGTTGACACTGTGCAAAGTGACAAGCAACTCGATGATGATCATTGAATCGAACTCACGAGGACATGCGTGCTGAGAACGAGAATCGTATTCCTGAGAAATTTCTGCTTCAAAACGAGCAACGCAGACAAGGAAGAGTGGCTCTCGACTCCCCATTCGCCAATGGTTTTCGGTGTCAGTTCCATGAGCCCCCATGACTCGGACATAGATCACACACAACATGCGCCAATCGTCGACCGACTCGGAGCTAGGGAGTTTAACAGTTTTGGAATCAATTATTGAACGCCACTATCGGTGTCGATATCTGTACAAGTAAGTATTTGGCGTAAAAAAAAGCGGGGGAAGTTACACGACCGCGAGATGCGCAGCTTCATATCTCATGAGTTGCTAGATGAACAGATTCCCGTTCAGAAGTCTGCACGGGCATCCAGCTGCAAAGCATCGAGGAAGGTTGACAAATCGGTATCCAGAACTCCCCAGCCGCGGCTCCGCAGGCTGACCTTGTATAAGAGAAACAATAATGGGAGAAACGCAAAAGAGTAATGTATGAATCCCTTGCAATGAGTTCAAGTTGCAGCGAACACAAGTGTGGTTGCAGACACCCCAGCAGAACCGATTTCATCCGAAGAAATGGACGTGGACGACGATGGAATTGATAGCGAGGACGAGTATGATTCAAAGTAGATTGTATGTGGCAATGAAATGGAGTGTATCGAGGAATATATGAGGACGAGGGAAGCAAGAGATCGTGGTGGTCGTCACAACTTCAAGGTTAGACAAAGAGATTTCAAGTTGCCGAGTCCTCGGCTATCATCACGTGGAGCTGACCAAGCACACGATTCCCGCACCGCAATTTGCCGGCAAGTTAGACGGTGGCCAAAAAAAAGCCACTGACTGGCTTCCAGCCGAGCTAACTGACTTTCCAGCTGAAAGTCAACAGCATGTTTTTTTTCGTGAATTTTACTTTCATCATTAGCACGTCGGACTGACTCGGATCCGTCACATTCGGAGAGAAGCAAGAGAGAAGGACGGAGGGGAGGCACCAGTGGGTGACCGGGTCAGATGATGGGGAGGATTGAGACCAGAGCTCGAATCCTTTCAGAATTAGTATCCATACCTTGCGGGAGAAGCTGAAAGGCGAGATGGCATTGAACACGCTCGCGTGCATTTGGACGAGTGTTGCATGTCCGACAAGATCTTGATCTCCTCAAATCAGAGCAGCGAGTCTGCGGGCCCCAAGATATCGGAAATAATTCATACAACCCATGTTCAGAACACCTCGCGAGGACAACATTCGCTCTGACTATTTGCGCGGTTTCCTATTCAAATTATGAGCCTCTTTTACGATTCTCTGCGCCGCTTTCTGGATCCTCAGGGTCCGCAACAACGAACTTCGATATCGTCATCTGAACCCCATCCGTGGAAAGTGGCTCATTCTATCGATATCGGAAGCTTAGCATCGGTGTGTTCGGCAAAGCCAGCAATTGTTCCCACATACCAAGACTCGTATGCGATTCGTCTGCGTCGAAAATAGCTGAAAGGTGGCGTCGTTCATTGCGCGGAGAGTTATTCTGGAGTTGAGACTGCATATCGTCAGACTGGCAATTTCTAGGATACTGCAAGGAATCGAAAAGGAACCTGGTGATAACAGAGATAGAGTATACTTTTTTTTAGACGGTGAATTATGCGGACTCGATCGAGAAAGGACATCATAGACTTACAGTGCGGATGTATGACAAAAATCGCGACCCATTTAACTGGAAAAATCAATCATGGGTCATCAGATATTGAATTGCTTCAAGGACACTCACAGTCAGTGAGATCCGTGAGGAACTATGGGGAACATCCATGATGAGATTCATAGCTTAACAGTTTCGAGAGAGTACCTACAGAGCCAAAGCACGCCATCGCAACGACGCTACTCGTAAGAAAGAATGAACGAAGCCGTCCCTATGAATCATGGAGAATTTGTACCATGTCAGGAGGCCAGTCTCTGCAGCAGAACGATATGAACGGAATTTCTAGCGCAAGAAAGGATCGCACCTATTGTCGCAGCAATTAACTTATCAACAAGGGCCTTCGTTCTAGAGAGTGAAGGCATCGGTAGGACGAACATCAAAAGGTTTACAATTCCTCACCTGTGGTGAACGTCCGAGCGTTGTTTGATGAAAAAGTACAGCAGCACCGCTGTAATCGTCAAGTCGTTTGCCGCGGTGACAGCCCAAAATAATGTAAAGAAGTCCTTGAATTCTTTATCGATCTCGTTTTGGAGCGACAAGTTTCGAGATGCGTCAGGTACGGTATGGACAAAGAGAACGAGGCCGGCGGTCAAGCTTCCAATTGACATCACGCCGCTAACAATAGGGAGGTACAATTTCTTGTACAGGGCGTAAATCCTGAACTGAAAAAATCCTTGAACTATGCCGATTTGAATCAGAAGGGGAGAATGATAAAATAGTGTCACTTTACCACAGACTACAACAAAGATGGCAATAAGCATGCTAGTATTCAGAGAGTTGGGCGTTGCAGCGCCGAGAAGTTCTGGGTGTCCATAATCGAGGGATAGTGTAGGTATAAAGAGCGTGGGCTATGCAGCCTGCATGCGCTGCTTCATTGATCCTGTTCAAACCACTCCCTGAGTGGAGGTAGTGGGTGAATGTATAGATCGTGACTTACCACAGAAAGGCCACCTTGAACATATTAGTAGGTCAGGTCGTTCTTGGAATGTGTAAACACCTATAGATGCGCACCAGGAACTTGATTGCCCGAGAGTCCGCCGGGAAGCGAGTAAAATATGTATAAATTTGACTTGTCAATATCCCGAAGAGTAGGAAGGAGACGAGACTAGCAATTTGTATGGCGCCTGCATAGGCTATGTGAGCACGCATGAGGTTTGGCTCCGAAATGATTTCACCAATATTGGCCGGATTTAACGGGGAAGTGGGGCCCATGGTGTGTCTGTCACAGGAAGGGTCCCATAGCCTATTGTTTATAAGCCTTTCCGAAAGTGAGTAGCTTGGAATAACCAATCGTTCGCAATCTTCGCAATGAATCTGAAACGTGATTCGAATCGCCTGGACGCTTTGATACCCGCCAAACCGCCTCCAAATCGTCCATCAAATTGTTTGCTGAATCGTTCTCTCGAGTGCAGGGAATCTGAACGAATTCCATTTGGTTGAATCGTTGTCAAATTTTCCAGTGCTTCGCTTCTGAATCGGCTTTGAAGAGTCATCTTTGAATTCACTATATCGGAAACCTGCATAATCTCCAGAGTTGTTCACGCCGCCAGCGGCTTCAATACTTGCCATACGAAGCCAAAATAAGCTTTCGTCTGAGGGGAGGGAATCCTGTGAGGCGTACAGAAAACTATGATTGATGCATAAAAACCATAAACAGACTCACATCCAGCTGAAAGCAAATCTTGATTCGAAAGGGCGCTGCATAGGCGAATAGCAGTCCACCTAGAAATATGCGGAAAACGTTGATACCACGGCGAAATAGACGCGCTCTATGCATCACAAGATGAACAGCATCTAAGAACTCGCGATTTCTGGAAGAGGCGCTCGGGCGGCTCAGCACCCGGACAGAGACTAGCAGGCAACACTAGTCAGCGAGGTGGAAGAAGAAGGTAGATTGTGTTCCCCGGATCAAAACCGAGATCTCAAACCCATACTAGGTCGAAGAGAGCATATCCGTGCTTACTTGAGTTGCGACGAGGGGACGGATTTAAAATAACTGCACAGGCATTGACAAGCAGCTCAATGGTTCCGCGACGGTGGTGAACCGCAATCCTGAGAGATTGTACCTTCAAAATAAGGAACGGCGACAAAACAGCACCCCACTTTCCACTGTCACCAATGGTTCTTTGGCATGAGTTCCGCTACACTCCATACTTCATCATGCTGTACGCTGCAGAAATAGCCAGAAAGAAGATGGCCGCCCGACTCAGTCTGCAGCCAGTCTAAACTACGTGGGCTCGCGGCGTTGATGACCGTGACTCGGTGGACACCGTCGGAGTCGCCGAGTCGGTGGTAACACCGAATTGAATCTTGCTGGCAGCCGGTGAGGGCACATCAATTCGGGCGCCATTGGAGAAAAGAGGTAGCGTGGTCAACTGCCCGCGCGATGCGAGCTTGAGTTAGGTCGGACCGTCAGCAAAGGTGAGAGAGAGTGGCGGAGGGTGGCGATGTCCTTAACCGGGCCGTAGGAGTTGATGGGACTCGGACATTGCCGACTACGCAATGTTTCTTCACACAACGAGCAAGCCACCCAATATCGAGAGGGGAGGTAGGTTTGAGTGCAAGCTTGGGACTTCCCCTAATCTCAAAGCTCGAGACCACGTACTTAGTCATACACCACACGAGTATTTTCGAATTGTGTACATATGATACAGATTCACAACCTACGAATCCATTGTTCTTTGAATTTATTTCTTTTTTCTTCATCTCAATGCACGCCTCCCCGACCAACACACAAACGCTTCCTTGGGTTAATTGATTTTGTTTACTACAGAAAACCATTGTGATTTGTTATTCGCAGAGGCTGGATTCAACCATATCAGTTCACTCAATCGTTCGAAGGCTAGAGAGAACAGAAGACGCACGTTGACATTCGCCGACCGTTGCTCAAAGCTTTGATTGCTAGAGGAGACGCTTCTCAGCCTCCTCGAAGTTGATCACATTCCAGATGGCGTTGAGGTACTACGAGAGCTCGGTCAGTACGGTTGAGGTTACGACGAAGAGATGACGTGAAGCTGATGAGATGATGATGCGTAATCTGAGCCGGAAATGACGCGGGCCAAGCGCAGGCGGAATTCAAGTGGAATGGAATAGAGATACGCACATCGGGCTTGACGTTGAGGTACTGGAGGTAGAAAGCGTGCTCCCAGATGTCGACGCCGATGATGGGGGTGTGTATGAAGGCCGCCATTGGACAAAAAACATTTGACTTTGTACCTGACCTATTTTGCATATGAATCACTACAGATCCTTGATATTCCTTGTAACTCCGTGCAAATCCTTCCGAAACCTCGGCATTCTGAGTGATTCCTTCAAATTCCTGAAGCCTGTCCCGATAAATCCTAAGGAATGACAAGGATAGCCAGGGAGTTCCTCAGGAATCAATCCTGAGGAATCCTGAGGAATTCCCAATACATTGTATTTCTACGAATCGCCGTCACTGTTTGACTTTGGCTTTCCTCGCCATTCCTTAGGAATCCTGCTGATCGGATTTCGTTATCCGGTTATCCGAGCTTGAATGCCGTACCGAGAATGACCTTCAAGTACTGCCCAGAAGCACAAACTGCGTCGTCTAATTTCCCCGTCAAACCCAACTGATCTCAATAATGCGTCTAAATTTCCGGCTTCCTTCTCGCGGAGCCTGTATCGTTGCTGACTGCGTTCAAACCTGCTTCGGATTTTGTCGCCGAAAACCCCGACGGCACTCCAAAATATGCTGTGTGTCCTTTTTTTATGCTTACGGTACTCTATCGAAACTCAGAAACTGTAGGACTTTGACAATCCGGAAACCATTTGCTTTATCTGTGGTCACCCTTGGATCACTCATGTTGTTCAAGCTTCGTCTTTGACTGAACAAAATCAGATGTTTGCCCGCGGCGGAACGAGTGATGGCCGCTGCGCTGCCTTCTTTTCGGTGTGTTTACCTCGTATTGCGAACTTGAAACGGTGTTGTGATTGATTTGATTTCAAGACAAGTACCACTTGGACTATGCATCTGGCCTGTATCTGTGGTCTCAAATGGTCGGCACACGCTCAACTCACTCAGTCGTCGAGGTGCGCATTTCGTCATCATGTCAACGGTCAATCAGTTGTTGATCCGTTTAATTAAGCTTGCCCTCCACCACCTCCAGCACATCCGCTCCTGCTCCTGTCCCATCTGGTCTCGTCTCTACCTCTGTTTCTGCCGGAGCCAGTCCCTCTATCGGTGTTCCTCATCGCCCAGTCCACTGCTTTCACCGGTCTTGCTCGGCCATCGACTGCTTCGGTGCAACAGGCGCGTCAGGCTTCAATCCAACGAAACTTGCATGGGTCTGCTGCCGGTTCCTCAAGCCTGGCTACATCGTCTTCTCCCACATCTCCGAAGAAGAAGCGCAAGTCTGGTCCGCCTCGCTCGTTCACGGAAACCTCGGCTTCTATCCCGGCATTGAACGACTTTGCAGCGGTGACTGCTCCGACCTCGGCGATCGTCTGGTGCGGTATTTTGCCTAAAGTGGTGCGCAAATATCGTTTCGATCTTTAATCGTCTACTGATGCATTTATATCTATACCCTGCTTCTGTTAGCTCGACACCTCGGATTTTAACGACACTCTCGATCTTTCTCCGCGTTTTTTCTGGAAGAGCGCAGAGGAGATTGAAAACGTTCAAACCACTCTTAAAACTGCGGGCCTAGTTTTCACCGTCGACGTCTCGACGACCGGACCAATCTTTGAAGCTATCGAGCTTGCTTTCCGGGATCATTGTGCTACCAACAACATCGATTACGTCGCCCCAGCTCTCACTGCTACTATCCCTAGTCCCAACACGATGTCTTACGTCCTCCTTGGTCCACGCGGACGGTGAGCTTAGTGTTCTTGTCCAATTTATTCTATTTATGACTTAATCTAGCGCTAACGGGCGAACCTGGGTCGAGGATCCCAAAATCTCTCACACGATTCACGTTTACCTTACAGGCGCTCCGGAGTGCCCCTTATAGTCATACACCCAACAATCTTGGCGATGGTGTATTTATTTTTCTCGGTGCGTCATTGTATGGGATACGAATTGTGACGAGAACTTAACCATGCTTCCAAAGCCCCTCGTAACCGGAATCTCTTTGCGCCGATCGACTGCTTATTTGGCCCGACTAGTCGTCTTCCAGGCTATGTTCTTCCCCACCGCTGCTTTGGGCGGCGTGTTCTCCACTCGATCATCGCGTCACTCAGTGGAGATCCAAGCCCCGAGTGCGGAAAGGGAATGTACAAGGCTCACCACCCCCGAGCCGGAATCTGTTCGCCAAGTCTCGCCCGAGATTCTTGAGGTTCCCGATAGCGATGACGAGGTATGTATACAGTTCGCACTATTGCAATGTTATGCTTATTCAATCTTGTTCGTGTAATAGTTTCCTGCCATGTTAATCGATGAGGTCAGTTCAACTTCTTTTCAGTCGTACTCCCTACAGCTCTCAAACTATTATCGAAATACAGGATTCTCCTTACCGCAGTGACAGCGGCAGCGAGTCACATTCTGTTCCTGCCGCTCCAGGATTGCAAGTATGTATTCCTTTCCTTGCTGTTTAATCACTTTTGAGATAACATAGATGATCACTCGATCTGCCGCTCGCCAGCAGTGGCAGGAGGTAAGAATCACGACTCCTTATTCTCCTTTTCGGCTCAAATTTTTGTGCAGCAGGCTGCAGCCGATGCCGTTCCGATCTCAACGACTGCAATGTTCGTTCCCGGCCCACTTCTCACAGCCATAATGAAACAGGCGCCTGTCAGCATGAAGGCAAGTTTAATTCTGATCTTTTCTCAACAATGTCTGACCTCTCTCTCACACAGCATCGTTCATACCTAGGGCCACACGCCGCTGTCGATCTCACTCTTCAACACATGCCCGGGTCTGGCCCTTCCACTCTAACGGCGTGGCAAAATCATCTCCAGGCACCTCGGGAGATCGATGACCACATTGTCGTCGTTTCAAGCACGGTAGATGACGGCGCACGAGCCCTCATTACACTGTGTTTTTGGCTCTGCTCTCGCCCCACCACTCTCAAACTGAAAGAAGCGATCAATGAACAGTTTCTTTCGGCCCGGCCGACCATTGAGAACGCACATCTTGGGGAGCAGGGTTTGTTTGGACTTCGTGCGAGAATGTGAGCTTTTGATGTCTGTGTTGAATCTCCCCTGATAAATTCTGTAGCGGCCCTGGTATCGGTCGTGGCCCTCGCAACGAGGTCATAGGGCAGGCTGTCAAAATCCTTCTCTCTGATGGCCGCTTTTGGATCGAGCGCGAAGGCTTTCTAACTCTCCGCCTTCATCCGTCTCGTTCCCCCTTTCCTTACCGCTTCTGTGTGGCTAAAGCTACCGGCCTCATTCTCCTCCTTCACTTTCTATTCATTGGCGCTCCTCTTCCAGTTTCCCCTTTTCTTTTTCACACTTTATTCAACGGACGCGTGAGTGCGTCGAAGTTTGACATTGACTTTCTTTCCCGCTTCATGTCACCGGACTCGATTTTGTTCATCAAACGCATTGTCGGAGTATCACTAGATCAGCCTTTGTATTCTGCTAAGCCTCCCTACTGTGAAGTGTACCAATATCTCGTCAACATCCCCGAAATTGATGTAAGCAGTCTCTTCTTGTACCACCGTCAACATCATTCTCATTGCCCTACAGCCGACCTTGATCTCGTTGCCGCGCTCAGAGGAGGAGCATCAGGGGATCTCGGACTCCATTGTTAGCTATGCGACACTTGGCACTGCCGATATCGAGCACCATCCAGACTATTTCGGAATGGGTGATGGTTTCAATGCTGTTGTGGAGCCTTTCGGAGGACAAGACCGTCCGCCATCATATACTCGAGGTGAGTGTCACATCCATAGGTTGTATATCCTCTCATCTCCGTCGCACGCAGTGGTTTGTGACTCCGTGTCTGGAGCTGATCAAGGCTGCCTTTGACCGGCAGCTTAAATCTCCTGCCGACATTCTGCGATTCATCGACTACAATGAAACCAATCCGGAAGTCAATCCCTGGGGGGATAACGTCGAGATGGTGGCGCTCATTGAGCGTTTCGTCTCCCACTACTTGTTGGAGCGCGGCCATCCCCGGGACCTGGACGGTGTGATACGCGCACTGATCGACCCCGAGTTCACGGCTCCCGACTCTGTCGTCCGTGCTCGTCTCTTCCTCTCTGTTACTACTGGATCGATCCTTCTGCCTGTGAGACCTGCGGGTTGGAGAATCAAGGTGAGCAATTTTTTGCCTTCGAACAACTGTTCCAATATTTATTTTCTTTGTCACAGTGCCTCATCACACATGACTATTCCGAAGCCTACCCGACCGTTGATGCGGCGGGGAATGACGATTTCGGGCCAGACGTCGTCATCGACTTCCGCTCTTGCTTCAAAACTTTCTCTATCACCAACAACGCTCGTCTTCGCCACCTTCTCATCTCAGAAAATGCGGAGGCAGGGAAGGACACTACATTTGGTCGCCTCTTTCATGCTCAACTTCTGGCTTCCCAGAATGCCTACACTTCGTCGTAGATTACTGCTACGATGTCTCGGTACTTTACCCGAGCTCATTTGAAATGTTTAAGCGATTTCAGGGCTCACCGTTAGTGTGAAAACTTCAAGTACTGCTATATAATCGTCTTTGAGTGTTCTTCACTGTGCGCAATGAGCCAAGCCCCCACCCGACACAGTCGCCGGCTCAATGGAGAGGCTCCATCTCCAGTTCGCCCCCTGCCACAACGATCTCGTACTCCTCATTATCGCCGACGCTCAGACGAGCTCAACTCTGTTCCTCAAGTGGAGGGTAAATCATCTTGCGTTGTTATTTGTCTCTTTTCTGAGTTTGAATAGATGAGGTCGACAATAATATGGAAGTCGTTGTTGAGCATTCAGAGGCAGGAGATTCCGTACCGTGCGTGCCACATTATTTTTTGATCAGCTGTTTTTCAACAATTCACAAAGCGAGTTGGACTTCGATAATTGGCCTGAGGAGCCTATGGGCGAAGATCTCACTGTCACTTTGAACCCAGAAGTCGAGGCCAGCATTCATCACTTCATGAACGCACCTGGGCTGGACTTTCTCGAGAACGCGCTCCCCAGCTCACCGTCTTACCCATTGGCGCCAATTTCAACCAATCCTTCTCCGGCAGAAGCCAATGATTTCCACAACATCATTTATCGTCCACCTACTCTTCACTCTCCACGTGCGCGTTATCCAGGCTCTAGGTCAACCTCGTTCACCAGTAGCTCGCTCGGTTTCCTCTGACGACAGGCTCTCCAAACGCGCTGGATTTCGAGTCAACTCACGACGAATCTGCCAGTGATTCCAATCTGGACCACCTCTTCCCGCCCGTCAACCAAAATCCCGTTCTCCCAGCAGTCGCATGTTCCCAGGGCTGGTAACGGAAGTCTCGCTAATCTGCGTGAGCGCGAACGTCTCCGCCGCACTCCTGCTCCACCTGTTGTTCCTCCCACTGTCAGCCGGCCTCCGTCAGCGATTCCAGCTGAGGTTGCTGTATATCTCGGGCTCCCATCCGAGAATCCTGCGCAGTGTGGCTTCCTGGAACTCGTTTGTGTCGCTTCTTTGGCTCCATCTCTGAGGGATCTCATCCTCGCACTTTGTGACGGCAGTGGCACAGCAGCAGAGATGTTGAGAAGGATTTGTCGGCAGCTGGATCGTACCGAGTATTGTATCGCGTGCTCTCAGCGATTGATCGAGGTTCAGGATCCCACTTTTAGTATGCTTCAAAACACCTACTCCGAAAAGGGGTCTTTGCGCTCCCACCTCGATTCTTCTATGACGGTCATTGCGCCACGAGCCGCTCATACACCTACCAGCCATGAAATCTTCCGCATTCGTGGCATTGCTGAAGCTACATTCTTTTTCGTGCTCTATGTCTTCCCTCGTGTGAGTGCGTTTTATCTCGCTACTGATCTGACCTAATTTCTCTCCAGTATCTCACCGCACCTACTGTTCCTCCATCTAGCTCCTCCGCTACTCCAGTACCATCAGAGAACAGTCGCCCAGCGAGTCGCTCAATGTCGAGAACACCGATGCCGCAACCGCCGCAGATTGTCCAGCGCTGCTTAGCCAATCTTGCCTTGGTGAGCGCGGCACTTGACCAGCATTTTCTCCCCGAAGCATATCAACTTTCCATTCTGTTGGAGGACGACGGATCTCTGCCTAAATTCGGAACCGCGTACACCCAAAATTCGACAAATTCTCATTGTCGAGGATGTCATCGCCCGCGCCAGAGGTGCAGGGATTCCAACCTCTGACGAGTACAAAATAGCGGATGCAGTTCCGCTTTGGGCTGCATTGAAACTGTCCACTTACGGAAACAACAAAACGTTCACCCGGGATGCCCGCGCTACGCTAATGTATTTACAGGATCGACAGAGCTCCAACACTGGTCCTGCATCCTCTGTAGAACAGCTAAAAGAGAATGCGCTGCGGCGATTCTTGGCGGTGTGCTTTGCCCCTGCCCTGGCCACCTCGCATACCGCACAATCTCTGAACCAGGCAGGTGGCTCCGGGATTGCGATTACGATCAGGGCAAAGGTCAAGGCGGTGAAAGACAAGCTAATCCCATATAAATCTCTGTCTTATAGTTTGCGCGATGGGCCACTTACAGTAGTAGAACCTGTGACTTGAACTATGGCTCCAGGCTTTACCGAAATGTAACTTCGCCTCCCAATCCGGGGAAAATCAGATTTCCTTGTAAGGGATTGTGCACCTAGTGAAATCTGGGAGTAAAAACCTCTTTTAAGGACTTCAATGAATGTCTGAAGCATCACAGAAGTATTCTCTATACCATCGCTGTTGGACATTGGCGCGTTGTGAGATGGGCAAACACGGTCACGTGACCGCGTCAACCCTTCGTTCGCATTTCGTACCTGCGCTATGAGAAAAGGTATAAAGCTTATACCTCATAGGAGCACCAGTGCATTGCTTATCTCGCATTTAGCTCATAATCTCTTCATTGAAAGAGCACAAACAATCACAATTTCAACTGCCTTAAAGTGTCGAAGATTATGACTCTGTAATTCAGAACAAATCCTTTCAGGGAAGTTGCTGTTGAGCATCCAGACTCCTTTGAGCGTAAATATACTGGTGTAACATTTCTAGCGCATTTTGATCATCAGAATACTGGGAAATTGGATTATTTCCGAAGGACAACCGGTTTGTGACCAAACATGCTGATTTCACTCTTTTCAACACAACACAGTTCAAAATGGTAAATTTAGAGTATTGTATGCCTCTAATAGACTGTTCAGACGTGCATTCGATTTTCAGATGCCACGGTTGCGGCTTTGAGCACTGGTGCACTCAAGCAACTTCCATTTCGGGTATGTTCGGCAGCTCGGTAAAGTGCGATTGGGCATCCAGAGCGTAAAATACTTTCATAGCCATGCTAAACCATGGCCTCATAATGCTAGCAGGTCTCTCTTAATACACTGTCTCACACGCAACCTTCCTAGCAAGTACTTGTTGTACTAGGTGGTCTAACTTGAAGGAAGCTAATAGCACCTGGCAGGAGTGTTGCACAGACTACAGATAATTAATTTGAAGAGAAACCGACTGTTCAATCTTCGTACATGTGTTTTTGAGGCTGCTACGCCGACATTGCACGTTGAGGATTCAGGAATACATCGAGTACAAGAGAACACGATCACGTGACCGCAACTCTGTCGCGATCTTCATGACAACTTCTGGTGGGAGCGGTAAATCGAAAGGCGTACTCACAACTAAGTATGAATACATCCCAGAAACAGAAAATCTCCCGCATGGCTCTACGCTGAGGCTCTTCCTGATTTGGAACCCTGCTAGTGTGTCATCGACGTACTTTTCGGTATGGAGACAATTGATTCAGGGAGAGTTTCACATCTAGATTGACTTGTATTGTTACAACAAGGTCCTGATGTTCTTCCACACGTTGAGGAATTGGTTGAGTGCAACCTGTCGAACTGTTTATATCTGTATGCATATCTAACCCAATTCGGAAATTTCGTCTTCGTCCTAACTCTGTACATACTACATCAGGGAAGCTGTAAAGCTAGATATTCGCGGAGGCACTAGTTGAGCTGTACCATGCCCCATATCTAGTGATTTCATCATCAATTTCGGCAGAAAGTAGCAAGTTTCCAACTTGTTTGTACCTGTATGTGCGTCCTAATTGGAGAGCTGCTAGCGCATCACAGAAGTGTTTCTCGGAGTGTAGGTAATTAATTTGGAGGGACATTGATGTTCAAGTTACCCTGAATGTGTTTTCAAGCCTTAGACAAAGATATTACACGTCGAGGAATTGGTTCAAGTGCGATCAAGCCATATTGTTTGCTTCTGTATGTCGTCCGAATCCGGGACCTACTACTGCAATCAAGGTGTATCTCTCTGCACTAGGGCAATTATTCTGAAGTGGAAACCCTGAATAGATCTCACTGGATGTGTTTCTGCTGATTAGAATGTGGTTTCCAGCGTCGAGGAATTGTAAACTTATGATTTTGCTCAGGTCACCGAACAATCCACCCATATACATATCAAAGTCCTATAGCAGACTATACTCTATGGCTACTGCGCGTATGATATCGAGGTTGAGGAGTCAAACCTTCCTCCACCTCGATTGGATCATTTTCCTTCTCATCAAACGTTGCCGTGTGACGCTTCAGTGAGCGCGGGATGGCTTCGATACGTTGTTTGACCCGCAGTGTGAGAGTGCTCTTGGGTCTGCCGGGTTTTCCCGTGCGCTTGGGCTTCAAAGAGTAAAGAGACGGCGTAGATCAATGATATTGAGCACATACTTTCGGCGGGCGACCTCGCTTTCCGACCCGCAGACGAGCAACTTCGTCCGGGTCCAGTTTGTTGCGCAGAGGTTCGACGAAGGAGGCTGGACCAAGGGTTGATTGAAATCCGGCATTCGACACATCTTCAAATGGAGACTCCTATAGATCCGTGAGCGGAAACGACTTCCGAAAAAGCTAATCTTACTTACCACGGTGTGAGCACTCTCCCATGAGTCGGGCGGCATGGCTTTGATGATGTGATAACGGTTGTTAGCTGAGTCTTCAAAGAATCGAACTGGTACGACTTTGAACATGCGAGTGGTAGGTTCGCATGGAGCTAGGTAAGGTAAGCCTGGATCGCCATGTTATGCTCTTGCAATGAACGTAGTCCAATATGACGCACCAATGGTATGGTCAGAGTCAAAGAGACCCTCTGATTGATATAAAATGGTACAGAGCAGCTGGAACTCGGACTTCGATTTTACGATAGACCTTGACAAACCCGCGAATGAAATTGTTTGTCGGAATAGTCGTTGAAGTAGAAGGGATTGAGGGAGTTCGACGCCAGCCCACAGCGTTCGAAATAGCGATCAGACACGAAGGTGCGCATGAAAACCGGAATATGGGCACGGAAGCGCGCATACAACCCATCATGGGAGCATAGATCGAAGCTCGGCATATCCGGGTGAATGGCGCACTCGAAGAGGAGATCACTTGCCATTTGTTGACCAAGGCCAGACGCGAAACTGTCTGCTTGATTGAGAACATCCAGAATGGCCATACGGCGCTGAGTTTGAAGAACAGTGTCACGCCACTGGTCTAGACCAGCGAGCGCATCGTCGGTTTCGAAAACCCAATCGGGGGCGCTGGGCCACTTTGCCCACAGCCTATCGCGCCAGATCTCCAGAAATAATCAGCGAGTATTACCCGGAGATGCGAGAGACTAAAAACCTGTGACCCTGGGCGAAGGTCTTCCTTTTCGAACATCCTAGCGCTGCTCACGACGTGGATCTGGGTCATACGAGAATAGTCCATCACCACTATCACCTCCTCCTCCATCACCACGGCAGCCAAGATATTAATCTTGAAATCCTCGCCTTCTTTCAAGCGTGCACCAGGTTCAATGAATCGTTCGGGGGCGAGGAATGAGCGTAAACGAGCCGCTTTGTTTTTGTTCGGGTTGTTGCCGGGGACGCATTCCGCCACAAGTTCGTCAAAATCACGTCTATCCATCACCAATATACTGCCCTCCAGTGCGAATCGGCAGACTACCGCATGCTGAACAAGAACGGTAAATATATATGGCATATAGCAAGGAGAACTCGATGACACACATGGCCCGCAGACAGTGCGATGTGCTTCCCGCGAACAGCCACGTTTACGGGCCCAGGCTTGAGCTGCTGAGTTATAACGTATCGCCCAGGTCGATTCTTTGGGAACTTCCTATCGTCGTATTCGCAGACTTTGGCCGGCATCGGTTCGAGGGTTTCGACGTAGTCACCAACGTCGGCAGAGAATGTCTTGTGAGCCTTCCGGGCCGTGCCTTCTGCCCATGTGCGGGGGAAAAACAAGAAGTAACCTGAAATTGAGTTTTCTCAGCTATGTCATGGACGGCAAAGCATCTAGATTAACCTTGCGGCCAACGACCAGTTTTCTTGAAGCGGCGCTTCAGTGCCCGCTTGATGCGCCGCAGAAATGCTGACAAGACTTGGAACTCAGGCATCGTGAACGCGACGAGACGGTGGAGCGGAGCAAAGAGTGATTAACTTCACACGTTACCCGATCAATCAACAACGGCACGCGACACGATCTCGTGTGCTTCCGGCTTGCTCGATCCGAATGTGCGAATCATTATCTGATTCGCTTCTCCTATCCTCCACCATTAACATCTTTATAATGTCTCTCGCAAATGAAGTAGTTCCTCTATTTATTCCTGCCAACCCTATCAATCAAAATCTCAACACAACGAGCCTCTCAATAATGACTCTGGCTGACTTGACAAGGGATGATGAATACGAGTTCGGTGCACGGATACTGATTGTTTTGAAAGGCACGACTCAGTGCCTTTCAATGCTTATAAGAGGAGAACTAACAGTGGTTTACAGGACTTGTGTTCGATGTCACCCGCATGAAGGAGGCTTTCGGTCCCAATGGATTGTTCAAATTCTATGCGGGGAATGATATCACGTACGCGTTAGCAAAAGGGAGTGTACTCGAGGCGGATGCGAGGGTTGTCAGGGCATCGGGACTGACAGAAAAAGAGAGAGAAAACCTGGAGCGGTGGTTTTTTTGTGTTCAAGTGCGTTGTTTCGATATCTTATTGTGTTCGGTGTGTTCTGATGAGTTTAAAAGAAATAGATTTGAAGTTATCGGAAAGATAGATGAAGCAAATCAAGGATTGTAATAACAACCCCATACTTGTGACATCTGTGTACTTGGCGTTAAATTGATTCGACGGAAATTCAGTGCGTTGATGTGGAAGGAATTTTGGGGCATCCGATATAAGCATCGAGCAAGCAGCTTGAGCAGTTTAGGCGAGAAAAATAGGTTGATTAAAATTGTAATTACTTAGATATTTAGTGTATTACTCCCTCCTGAATATTCTGCGCGATTTGAAGTGCCCGAGCCCAAACCAACCGCCTTACGTTCATGTTGCGAGAAAAGAGATCAACCGATGCGTTCAATTGCTCGTCAAGTAATTGAAGCTGCCTCGGAGTGAAAGGGCAACCAGGCGGCTCGCACAAAACTTCGGAGAGGTTTGCAGGGGTGCTGGATGACGCGAACGGGTCGGTGTTGTTGGCACGCTCGTCAGGGTTATTCTAGTCCATTTTTAAGATCAAGGGCGTGCAAGGAGTAAAATTTGGATTATGTAATCATATTTCCGCCCATTTACACGGTAATAGAGCTCAGATTTAGTCTGGAGCGTTTATATAGGGAGTTAGGAATCTATTCGGCGCTTGAAACCAGCCAGAATCATGAGAAGGTGCTGCGGAAAGTGGTTGAAAAAATGCGTTACCATTCTGTCACAGGTGTCACAAGGCAGAGCAAGGGCTTGGTGCGTAGACCCAGAAGATGCATTTTACTGCGTTTTTTTTTTTCAGAGAGATAGATATGCCTATATAGATTGTCTCTGGCCCAAATAATAGTGTATATGCGCCTGAGGGAGGGCGCTATGAGAAAAGTGAACGAAATTGACGTAAGAAACACAGCCACAAAGATTATATAATAAGGTTCTACCATTGACACGCCTATCAACTTAAAAACAGACTTCAACACATCGAGGTACGAGATCAAGAGTGTTGAAGTCTGGCTATGAGAGACTAGGGTTATTCTCAAGCAGGTGAGCAATTAATTCCGGCTCCTCGTTCGCCTCCCAGTCGATCCCATACTCATTGATGTCTTCGATCTCCTCCTCCTCCTCGACAGCTAAAAAGGAGGATATCCCCCGTGGACCCTCCCTCAACATCCCGAACATAAAAAGATCACGCGGACTGCGTTCGCGCTGCCGACGAACCGTAAGCTGATGAGAGTTCCAAGCTTCGGCCCAGTCTTGAGCATCACGGTTGATTGACGCGAGGAAAAGGTGGTGAAGAAGCCATATATGGCCTGGGCGAGTGGGGTTGAGACCGTGGTTGGTTTCGAGATCGAGGAAAAAAACCTTCCATTTCTTTCCGAAGCCATGCGTAACATCGTACCACAAACGCTCGATGCGTGTGTTGTGAACGCTCCTGAAGGGAGAATCTCAGCAAGGGTATAGGAACGCAGAAATGAACTGACCTTCCCCAGATGAATGATCCTCGGCCAGGGCCTTTGACTTCCTCCATATAAACAGCAACCTCAATGTTCTCGACACCGTGATCGCCTCGCAAGCGGCTGGGACAACCATGCAGCGCAATGACGTCGAGCAACAAGCGTAGGACGCTCGCTCCGCGATTGTTGTTGTGCACACGGATTCCGAGTACAAACCGCGAATAACCGTCGATTATACAGTGAATAACAATTTTGTAGCGAATAAGACCTGGTTGAAATTAGTCGAAGAAATTAAGATCGCACAACAATACTTACCGTGTTGACCGTCGAGATGGGCGAGCGACATTGGACCTGGGACACGATACTTCTTACGACTAATTTGTCGGTCCCCCAAAGATTGCGGGAGCACCATGCACCCGCAAATACGACGCCGTTATTCGATCACGGGGAATGCGATACCCTGAGACTTAAGATGTCCCCGAATCATACGGCGTCCGAACTGAGGAAATACTTCAAGTGTCGACGCGACAAGCTGGTCGAGATCTGCATCGGAGATGACGGAAACGGGAGGTGCAGTCGAAGTATGTACAACCTCAACTTGACCTTGTTCGTTTGTCCGAGACTGGAACACAGGCGCGCCGGGTTGAACTAGTCCAGCTCGAAGAGCGGCACGACGAACAGTGCGAGCTGAAACTCCAATTTCAGGAGCAATTCCGGTCGGACCACGAAGATCGAGGGCGGCGCTCAAAAATTGGGGATCAATCTCAACGCGTGGCCGGCCTCGTCGCCCAGTACGAACACGATGAGCAACAGTCAGAGGGGCAGCATCAGGCGGGTCCATCGAGTCGTGGCAAGCAAGATCAAGAGCCGTCACGATGTCGGTGATAGACGTCTGAAGAGTAGCATACTCGTCTGGGGGGAAAACAGCTCGATGCTAAAAGACACCATTAGCATTCGAAGGGAGTTGTATTGGTGTCATTCTTACCATCTCCGCCGCTGAAGCTAACGCCAGTGCCCTGTCTCGAACAGCATTCAAGCTCGGTGGATCTCCGACCATAGTGCGCAGAGCTGAGAGAACATCGTCGTGAAGAGCGGTGATAGGCGTCTCGTAGGTTTCTCAGTCGTTGCTCAGTGTTCATACGAGCCAGTAGAGCTTAGGTACGGCAGAATGCACACAAGAGAGTCAGGAAGAAAGAGGAATGAGAGCTGGAAGCCGTGTAAAAACACCAAGATGACGTCGCGGGAGCTGATCCCAATCAGCTGGGAATGATGAGGAATCGCAGTGAATGCAAGTTCAAATTCAGAACGAGTCAGAATGTCAAGTTCAAACAGAGTTCAAGAAAAATCAGGAATGGGCCGGATTCCTTAGGAATGCTGAGGATGCAAAGTTGAATGCTAAGAGGGGAAAATGCAGGATTCATTGGGGAATCCTCAGGACCAGCGATGATTTGTAGGGATTCGTGAGGATACCTGAGGATCGACGAGGAATGGGAAGGAATCGTGCGGAATGATGGGGAAACATGATGATCAGTGAGGAAACAGATGCAAACCGCTATTTTGTCCGGTACCGGCCACCAAAGGTGTGGGAGAGAAGCGGATCCTGGTTCGCCGTGGTGACGATCTCGAGGCGCTTGGTGGTCGGGTTTTGGCCCTAACGAGGAATCGTCCGCGATAAGCAAACAGGCCGGAG
>JAWWNJ010000428.1:0-26696 GCA_037176885.1 Favolaschia claudopus
AAGCCCTCTTTGCTTTTTGCAGAACTCAGCCTATCAGGTGACAGCTCGTTTCCAACTGTGTTGAATCCCCTTATAATTGTTTGAGAATCCTCAAGCTCTGTTGTTCAATATTGTTACCTTGGTTTTTCCATGCAGTGAAGAATGCATTTATAGGCATTAAATCTCCCCCGCGTCCCTGGCCTGCTGCAATTGGCAATTATTTGTGAGTATCAATTTCATCTTCACCAGAAATTAGTCTGAAATGAAGTCTAAGTATGTGATGTTCTACTTCACACAGGGAGCACCACCGAGTCAGCCATTTGTGTAATCTTATATCTATATTTACTGCTCAACTCGTCGCTACTTCCGCGCGCATCAACCTGAGTTCAATTTTCCAAGTATCTTCATGTAAAATATATTCAGTGTCCCATAATCAGTCAAATAAATTCAAAATTACGGCTTCCTATGCTCCAGAATAACTATATAGCAGTCTTGCTGGACCAAGGTGGTTATCTGAGGTAAGAGCTCGAAGAATGTTCAAGATTTGGTTCAATTCGGAATTTCGGCCTTTTCGGCTGTGTCGGTCGTAGGCGAGCCAAGGATCAAACGGAAACGATAGGATCTGTCAATCAGGTCGGGTGCAGTCCTATGTACATAGGCATCCACGGACATGGTTAATGAGCCATAGCTGGCTCATGTACTATGTCTGTGGATGGAATGAAAAAATCGCGTTTTTTCAAAACGAAGAAAGAGAAAAAGAGGGGGAAAAAGAGGGAGACTCTTATGATTTAAGCTGACCTATTCACCCGCAGAACTCACGTTCTCGAGTGCTCAGACCACGCAAAACAGCGGTTTCTTGCTTTGATTTACTATCGATGCCGGTGGTTCCGTAGAAATCCGCTGATTTCAAACCTATGTCGAGAGCCCAACTGGCGGTAAGCCACAGCGAATAGTTTTCAAGATCTTTGTACATTTTCGCACGTCAACCGCGGCAACTCGGCCCAATCACTACAAACAGCAGCACACTACGCAGACGCGAACCTCTTGCTCTCCTGCTCCACCGCGTCTCTGGCTACCAATGGCTTCGGTAATCGTAGATACGATTATAGTAAGCCACCCACACTATTTTAGAGCCTTTCACGCCGCTAACTCCGTCAATATTTGCAAGTGACCGGTTAGAAACCGGAAACTTGAGACTTTTTTGGTTTCTTTTCAGGCTGCTTTCCACTTTGTCCTAACATCACCAGGCCTCCGGCTCAACAAAATTTTGTACATCTTTCTTCTTCTGAGTCTTGACTGGGATCTGCATATTCCTGGAACGGCAGGTCAAAATAAGAGTTTCATCCAATTATCTGGTATTATTCTGCATTTTGAAGCCGCCATTTCTTCCCCGGGGCTCAAGAAATTAACTTACCTCTCTTTCTGAGCTAAAGAAGCCCTCTTTGCTTTTTGCAGAACTCAGCCTATCAGGTGACAGCTCGTTTCCAACTGTGTTGAATCCCCTTATAATTGTTTGAGAATCCTCAAGCTCTGTTGTTCAATATTGTTACCTTGGTTTTTCCATGCAGTGAAGAATGCATTTATAGGCATTAAATCTCCCCCGCGTCCCTGGCCTGCTGCAATTGGCAATTATTTGTGAGTATCAATTTCATCTTCACCAGAAATTAGTCTGAAATGAAGTCTAAGTATGTGATGTTCTACTTCACACAGGGAGCACCACCGAGTCAGCCATTTGTGTAATCTTATATCTATATTTACTGCTCAACTCGTCGCTACTTCCGCGCGCATCAACCTGAGTTCAATTTTCCAAGTATCTTCATGTAAAATATATTCAGTGTCCCATAATCAGTCAAATAAATTCAAAATTACGGCTTCCTATGCTCCAGAATAACTATATAGCAGTCTTGCTGGACCAAGGTGGTTATCTGAGGTAAGAGCTCGAAGAATGTTCAAGATTTGGTTCAATTCGGAATTTCGGCCTTTTCGGCTGTGTCGGTCGTAGGCGAGCCAAGGATCAAACGGAAACGATAGGATCTGTCAATCAGGTCGGGTGCAGTCCTATGTACATAGGCATCCACGGACATGGTTAATGAGCCATAGCTGGCTCATGTACTATGTCTGTGGATGGAATGAAAAAATCGCGTTTTTTCAAAACGAAGAAAGAGAAAAAGAGGGGGAAAAAGAGGGAGACTCTTATGATTTAAGCTGACCTATTCACCCGCAGAACTCACGTTCTCGAGTGCTCAGACCACGCAAAACAGCGGTTTCTTGCTTTGATTTACTATCGATGCCGGTGGTTCCGTAGAAATCCGCTGATTTCAAACCTATGTCGAGAGCCCAACTGGCGGTAAGCCACAGCGAATAGTTTTCAAGATCTTTGTACATTTTCGCACGTCAACCGCGGCAACTCGGCCCAATCACTACAAACAGCAGCACACTACGCAGACGCGAACCTCTTGCTCTCCTGCTCCACCGCGTCTCTGGCTACCAATGGCTTCGGTAATCGTAGATACGATTATAGTAAGCCACCCACACTATTTTAGAGCCTTTCACGCCGCTAACTCCGTCAATATTTGCAAGTGACCGGTTAGAAACCGGAAACTTGAGACTTTTTTGGTTTCTTTTCAGGCTGCTTTCCACTTTGTCCTAACATCACCAGGCCTCCGGCTCAACAAAATTTTGTACATCTTTCTTCTTCTGAGTCTTGACTGGGATCTGCATATTCCTGGAACGGCAGGTCAAAATAAGAGTTTCATCCAATTATCTGGTATTATTCTGCATTTTGAAGCCGCCATTTCTTCCCCGGGGCTCAAGAAATTAACTTACCTCTCTTTCTGAGCTAAAGAAGCCCTCTTTGCTTTTTGCAGAACTCAGCCTATCAGGTGACAGCTCGTTTCCAACTGTGTTGAATCCCCTTATAATTGTTTGAGAATCCTCAAGCTCTGTTGTTCAATATTGTTACCTTGGTTTTTCCATGCAGTGAAGAATGCATTTATAGGCATTAAATCTCCCCCGCGTCCCTGGCCTGCTGCAATTGGCAATTATTTGTGAGTATCAATTTCATCTTCACCAGAAATTAGTCTGAAATGAAGTCTAAGTATGTGATGTTCTACTTCACACAGGGAGCACCACCGAGTCAGCCATTTGTGTAATCTTATATCTATATTTACTGCTCAACTCGTCGCTACTTCCGCGCGCATCAACCTGAGTTCAATTTTCCAAGTATCTTCATGTAAAATATATTCAGTGTCCCATAATCAGTCAAATAAATTCAAAATTACGGCTTCCTATGCTCCAGAATAACTATATAGCAGTCTTGCTGGACCAAGGTGGTTATCTGAGGTAAGAGCTCGAAGAATGTTCAAGATTTGGTTCAATTCGGAATTTCGGCCTTTTCGGCTGTGTCGGTCGTAGGCGAGCCAAGGATCAAACGGAAACGATAGGATCTGTCAATCAGGTCGGGTGCAGTCCTATGTACATAGGCATCCACGGACATGGTTAATGAGCCATAGCTGGCTCATGTACTATGTCTGTGGATGGAATGAAAAAATCGCGTTTTTTCAAAACGAAGAAAGAGAAAAAGAGGGGGAAAAAGAGGGAGACTCTTATGATTTAAGCTGACCTATTCACCCGCAGAACTCACGTTCTCGAGTGCTCAGACCACGCAAAACAGCGGTTTCTTGCTTTGATTTACTATCGATGCCGGTGGTTCCGTAGAAATCCGCTGATTTCAAACCTATGTCGAGAGCCCAACTGGCGGTAAGCCACAGCGAATAGTTTTCAAGATCTTTGTACATTTCGCACGTCAACCGCGGCAACTCGGCCCAATCACTACAAACAGCAGCACACTACGCAGACGCGAACCTCTTGCTCTCCTGCTCCACCGCGTCTCTGGCTACCAATGGCTTCGGTAATCGTAGATACGATTATAGTAAGCCACCCACACTATTTTAGAGCCTTTCACGCCGCTAACTCCGTCAATATTTGCAAGTGACCGGTTAGAAACCGGAAACTTGAGACTTTTTTGGTTTCTTTTCAGGCTGCTTTCCACTTTGTCCTAACATCACCAGGCCTCCGGCTCAACAAAATTTTGTACATCTTTCTTCTTCTGAGTCTTGACTGGGATCTGCATATTCCTGGAACGGCAGGTCAAAATAAGAGTTTCATCCAATTATCTGGTATTATTCTGCATTTTGAAGCCGCCATTTCTTCCCCGGGGCTCAAGAAATTAACTTACCTCTCTTCTGAGCTAAAGAAGCCCTCTTTGCTTTTTGCAGAACTCAGCCTATCAGGTGACAGCTCGTTTCCAACTGTGTTGAATCCCCTTATAATTGTTTGAGAATCCTCAAGCTCTGTTGTTCAATATTGTTACCTTGGTTTTTCCATGCAGTGAAGAATGCATTTATAGGCATTAAATCTCCCCCGCGTCCCTGGCCTGCTGCAATTGGCAATTATTTGTGAGTATCAATTTCATCTTCACCAGAAATTAGTCTGAAATGAAGTCTAAGTATGTGATGTTCTACTTCACACAGGGAGCACCACCGAGTCAGCCATTTGTGTAATCTTATATCTATATTTACTGCTCAACTCGTCGCTACTTCCGCGCGCATCAACCTGAGTTCAATTTTCCAAGTATCTTCATGTAAAATATATTCAGTGTCCCATAATCAGTCAAATAAATTCAAAATTACGGCTTCCTATGCTCCAGAATAACTATATAGCAGTCTTGCTGGACCAAGGTGGTTATCTGAGGTAAGAGCTCGAAGAATGTTCAAGATTTGGTTCAATTCGGAATTTCGGCCTTTTCGGCTGTGTCGGTCGTAGGCGAGCCAAGGATCAAACGGAAACGATAGGATCTGTCAATCAGGTCGGGTGCAGTCCTATGTACATAGGCATCCACGGACATGGTTAATGAGCCATAGCTTAGGTAGGCTAAACAGAACACTGAACGGAACAGAACGTTGGATTATGTCGCCTTCGGGGAATATACTGCCGAGATCGTCGAGCACCGTGCGCACCGTTCTTGACCTAACTCTATCGCACGACTCGGAGGGCTCGATGCTGCATATTTAGTAAGCCGACGCACAGCTCATTACAGCTATCGTCTCTCAATCACCCCTTTGCGGACAGTTGCCGAGCCAGTCTCATTTCCAGCATAGCATTCGCTAGCGTTCGTTGAAACTCCAACATCGGACTCGATATAATCCTGAGTTCTCTGTCCCAAGTTGTAGAATAGCACACCCCAGCATGCCTCCCAGTAGCGACGAGCCTCAAGCAATCACCCTGAACTTCAAAAATCTTGTGCGCGTAGCTGGAGAAACGATCGAAGGAACCGTCGATCTCAATCTACCGCTTATACGCAAGGATGGCATCGAAGAGCTCAGACTTGAAATGCAAGGCATTGTCAAGACGTGTGTTTTGAAACCCATGAAAATGTACATCGAGCTGACCCCGTAAAGGCGAATCTATCGAACGTATGGTCAAGTAACGGTGGTGCACAAACAGGTCCTCCCCGTATGTACTCTCGCAGCCCTGTTGAGTTTGTCTGATAGGTTAATTTCGTCAGCTATTCGAACCCTTTACCCAGTCCTTGTGGTCATCTTCCGGTTCATCCGAATCTGACGATGTCGCTTCATATCCCTTTCGGTTCACCATCCCCGATAATCTTCCCCCTTCATTCTGCTATTGTGAAAAATGGATGTCTCGACCTAGCGCCACTGTTCGATATTCGCTGAAGCTGTGGGAACGCGACCAGGTGTTTCCATCGGAATCGCCGTGTGCAGAGAGTGTTCCTGGTCATGCCCTGCTGCTACAGCAAGCCAGCTGGAACAGGCGGAAACCATGAGACAAGGGTGGTCGGGACCGTGGAAGGGGAACCCGGCGGAGGATAAGATTCGGCAGGGTATTTGGGGCGATTACTCTCGTGTCTCTGCAACTGTATGTCCTTTGCTTGATCCGTTCGAGATTCACACTCATGTTTCCTAGCTGTCCCTCCCCGACCTTCGTCGCTCCCCATCAGTGCCCCCATTCCGTATACATTGACCGTAACGACGGAGACAAAGACGCTCGACCACTCCGATCGTCCAGAGGACAAACACGGGAAGCCTATTTTCCCTGCTCCTCCCACCCAAGCATCCGAATTATCGCTCTCACTCCGGCGGAAAGTCAAATACACCGCGCGCGATTCAGGCGCGCTTCATAAAGAAAAGCGCCATGATTCTTTCGACTTGCAAAAGACTGTCGGGTTGTCTGATACGACTGAGTCGCCGGCATTGAGACGCACGCAGCCTGCTGAGATTCGGCGGGTTGAGCCAGCGGGAGATGGACAGGTCGTCGTGGATGAACCGGAATGGGTTCCAGGAGAAGATGGGAATAAGAAGGGTATTTGGCGCCGGTCTGTCCATTTCACATCTTTAATGGCGCTTCCGTTTGCACCAACCACTTGGAGTGCGGAAATCCTGGAGTGGTCTGTGCGTCTTTTTCCCTCTATGTCTCGCCATCCGTGACCCAATCAACAATTGAATTGTTATATGTAGTACAAGCTTCAAATCACTATTCCGTTCCCAGGCGTGGGCAATGATCTCAAGCTCGAGGTCCCCATTCAACTCAACCCTTCAGCGGCATGTCCGCCTCCTGGGTCCTCAAACCTCACGTATGCTGAAATTCTCCCGGCCGGACCACCGCCAATGCTTGACCTGCCGCCGTGCGTACTCTTTGACTTGAATTACATCCCCGACGAGTTGATGTTGCCAACAGCGCGTATTGGGCAGAAGATGGCGGGGACTCAGATAGCGACGAGAAGAAAGAGAAGAAGAAGAAACTTTGGTGAAGAGAGAGTTCTTTTGCGACGAGTCTTATGCCAGGGCACCCTTGCTCTCCGGAGGAAAACAAAATGTACAATGTCTCTGTGACGATCTAAATAAAATAATGTGCATCCAGCGCCTATATGTAACTCAGTATGAATCTAACGCAAAACAAGTTATTGCCTTTTCGGGTAATCGACTCAGCTCACGTTCCCGGTTCTTGATCTGACGCGGTGCAACTATGGATCTGACCCGTGATTTGACTTACCGAACGAGCTTCTCGCGAATTATTGACTTGACCCCATATTTAAGAATGTTGACCTGACGCCAGTTTTCCGCTATGGACCTGGCTCATTTTGCTTATAGACCTGGCATTTTATAGTTATGGAGTCCCCCCCACTTTTTGTGAGTTCCAGGTGTTGAACCAAGCTTACTTTTGAGACATCGAGTTTGTTGAACCAACCTCACTTTCAAGCTCCTGCTTGTGGAAACAGCCCAACTTTTGGAGATCACGCGCAATTGATAGATGCAATGGCAGGCCATTACGACGCGTCACGAAGATTGAAGAATTGAGGCTTGATTCCAGGACGCGTCAAACACGGCAAACACCGTGCTAGTAGCAAGTTTGTGGATTTAACAACACTCGGTTGGACGCCAAAATTTTGTAAAAGCAGAACTTGAAGAACGGTCCCTGAGGGACGGCTTCTACAGGATCCTATCTCCAGTAGTAACAATTCTCAGTGATTTTCTCGCCGTGTACCGAAGGAAAGTCTCTGATCTTGATCTGAAAGCATGAGCCTGAGGCTAGTCAAAGGCTAGTTCAACGATTTGACATTTAAAAGTGCAGTCAGTTCAACAATCGAAATACCAAAAAGTGCAGTGGGATCAACAACGTGACTCAGGTAAAAAGTGGGGTCAGCTCAACAAGCAAACAAGCCATAAAATGGGGTCAACTCAATAAGCAACTGAGGTTCGTTCAACAAGCTGATCACGTTGGATCCACAATAAAAAACGTTGGTCAAATCAACTTCTCTAAAATTGTGGTTGTGTTAATAAAACGAGGTTCGTCAGATCGATAACTCAAGAAAGGTGAGTTCACAATTCCGTCGACAAAAGTGAGGGTAACTCGAGAATCAAAAGATGGGTCAAGTCGACAAAGACGCATTTGAGGTAGGTCAATAACCAGAAAAGGCAATAACCTATTTTCGGAATCTAATGACCGCCGTGGCACGCGACTGAAAGTTAAAGTCACAACACCGTGGTGTGTCCAAAAATAGTAACGCGCCGTCAGACTTGACGCGAATCGGAGCTCCGGCTCTTCTTTACTCGCCTCCATGTTCCTCACTCGTTCAGCCAGGCTATATCGCCAATCCAACAAGTATGTTCCCCAAACCAAGGCCTACAATGGAGCCATGAATGTTCTGAGATTGAGTTTCATACTTTAGTCTTCTCCCACTATCCTCTCGCGCCTTGGGGGTTCAGTCGCACACCTACGCTACATCATCGGATGCAGCGTCTTTACTCGAATATGGCGGGAACGTCACCAAGGGACTTGGAAGAGTCACAGAAGGCATTATGACTAGTGGGAAAGGCTCGTATGTCGAGTACCACGACGGACGCAAGATGCTTGATTTTACTTGCGGGATTGGTGTCACTAATTTGGGTGAGTTCGTTCAACCGATTTTCATGGCGTGGTCTCGAGCTGGGATCTATTAAACATCTACAAGGTCATTGCCATCCGAAGGTCAGCAAGGCTGCTGCAGATCAATGTATGAATATTGTGCACGCTCAGGTAACCATATATTTCGAACTGTGGAAGTTGTGTTGCTGGGGATTGACTTTGTTTGTGCTCCTAGTGCAGCATTGCATTCCACGAGCCCTACCTGCGACTCGTACAAAAACTGCTACCAATTATGCCTCATGCGTCCCTGGACTCGTTCTTCCTCTGGAACTCGGGGTCAGAGGCAGTTGAAGGCGCTATCAAGATGGCGCGCACTGTTACTAACGTCAGAACATCATTTGCATGCAGGGTACATTATGCTTGACGCTATCCAAAGTTTCGTTGTTCTCAACGCGTTCTTTTAGGCGCGTACCACGGGCGCACCTTTGGTGCTATGGCTGTAACGAAGAGCAAAACGATCTATTCGCAGGGAGTCGCTCCCCTCATGGTAATTCAGCTCTCATTGCCCCGTCAAATTCATTCGTTTCCTGATCAACGCGTCTATTCATCATTACTCTAGCCTGGTGTCTTCTCGATCCCCTTCCCTTTCTGGCACCAACTCGGCGGAAACACCCGATCTCGCAGAGTCCGAGCAAGTCAAGCAATGTCTTTATCAGCTAGACATATTGCTCGCGCAGCAAACAGCGCCTGCAGATACGGCTGCGATAATTCTGGAGCCGGTGCTTGGTGAGGGCGGGTACGTCCCCGCGCCGACAGCGTTCCTTGAAGGGCTGCGTGCTGTGTGCGACAAGCATGGAATTCTGCTTATTGTGGATGAGGTTCAGAGCGGCTTTGGCCGGACTGGGAAGTTCTTCTCCATTGAATATAGTGGGGTGCGCCCAGATATTCTCATCATGGCGAAGGTTTGTGCTTTTTTTACCGTCTTGAGGTTCAAAATATGACGATGGTTGATGTAGGGTCTTGCGAACGGGTTCCCTTTGAGTGCTGTTGTCAGCCGCAAGGAAATTACTGACAAGCTCGCCCTGGCTCAATGGTTAGTCCTACCTCTCCGCCTGCTACAGTATTAAAATAACGCAGGGAGGGACTTATGCTGGCAATGCTGTCTCTTGTGCAGCTGCATGCGCTGTCGTTGACGCAATGCATGAAGAAAATATCCTTGAGAACGTGAACGCACGGTACGACTCCTTCTTGTAGTCTCCTGCTCTTGCACTAATTGTCACCTTTTCAAAGTTCGAAAGAGCTGTTCTCCGCATTGAAGGATATCAAGACTGCGCATCCCGAGCACATTCTCGACGTGCGCGGTCGCGGCTTGATGGTCGCCGTTGAGTTTGCCACTCCGTCTGGGCCGGGTGCAGCGCATGACGCTGTTGCAGCGCGCACCGGGGCTCCTGCCCAGATGGCTAGCCGTGTGGCCAAGAAGTGTATCGAGCGAGGAATGATTATCCTCACTACGAGTGTGTACGAAGTCGTGCGGTTCATTCCGCCGTTGAATATCTCGGGCACGGACCTGAAGAAGGGTGCGGATATTTTCCGCGAGGCGATCGAGGAGGTCATTCGGGAAGGGTAAATCGTACATTTATCTAGGATTTTAAAAAAAGTTTGTATTTGTATGACGTCGATCGCGTTTTCGTGGATGCGACTCTTGGAAAATTGCCTTTTTGGGCGGCTAACGTTGCAGTCAAACACGAACAACAACCGTCGCGTCACCAATTACTTTTACCGAGTTCACCCACCCAAACCGTGCCAGCCCGGCCCTTTGAGACCTTTGAACGATACCAGCGCATAGACCGGCTCTCTCTGCGCGTGTTTTCTAGTCTAGTCTTTCCCGTCCAGTCTTTGCTCTTTCTTGGTTCGGTCACTTCTTCAAGATGTTCTCAAAGCAAATAATCAGTGCTGCTCGGGGTCGTGCATTGCTCAATGCCCATGGCGCAACAGCTGTCGCGATGTCAAGAGGATGGTGGGGTTTATCTTGTTATTTTCAAAGTTGCGACTTAACTGGAACCAGGGCAACTGCCAGTGGGCATGCGAAGAGGGCTGCGTTCCATTCCTCCAATCTCCTGCAAGGTGCGCTTCGCCCGTGTTGAGTTCATTATCGAATTCCGACCGTGTCCCGGGCGATGTAGCGGAAACCGTAAAGGTCCCGCAAATGGCCGAGTCTATCACGGAGGGAACGCTCAAGTCGTGGTTAAAACAAGTGGGAGATAGCGTATCTGCGGACGAAGAAATTGCTACAATAGAAACTGACAAGGTTGGAAAATGCATCAATATGTGTATTGAACCGAGGGTCTTGACGCTTGGCTCAGATTGATGTTTCTGTGAATGCACCGAAGTCCGGCAAAATCGTTGAGCTCCTTGCGAATGAGGAGGACACTGTTACCGTAGGCCAGGACCTGTTCAGGATTGAGCCCGGTGAGGCCGAGGCATCGTCATGTCAGTTTCCTCTCGGCATTGGCTAGAAACAACAGACATTCATTCTAGTGTAGCTCAAGAATCTTCCCCGACCGAGGAATCGGAAGCACCCAAAGAGACGCGCAAACCGGAAGAGAAACCTGCTGAAAAGGCACCACCGGAGCCTACTCCCGCTGCAAAGCAGGAACAGCCTAAGAAGGAGGAGCCCAAGAAGGAGTCGTCAAAGAAGGAGTCGTCAAAGAAGGAAGCGCCGAAGAAGGAGAGCAAGCCCGAGGCAGCTGCACCGTCTGCCGCCCCGGGAAGCAGGAATGAGACCAGAGTGAGTAGCCTCAGCTGCATCTTCATTCCTATACTTAGACCTCCACTCAGGTCAAGATGAATCGCATGCGTCTCCGTATCGCCGAGCGTCTCAAGGAGTCGCAGAACGCCGCCGCCTCTCTGACGACTTTCAACGAGATCGACATGTCCTCGCTAATGGATATGCGTAAACGCTACAAAGATGCCGTCCTCAAGGAGCACGAAGTCAAACTCGGTTTCATGAGCGCCTTCGCAAAGGCGTGCACGTTTGCGTTGAAGGAAATTCCGCCGCCAACGCGTCGATTGAAGGCGATGAAATTGTGTACCGCGATTATGTCGATTTGAGCGTTGCGGTGGCCACGCCGAAGGCCTTGTTACACCCGTTGTACGCAATGCGGAGAGCATGAACTTCATCGGGATTGAGAAGGAGATCGCAGCGTTGGGCAAGAAGGTGAGCTTCGATTCTTTTGCATTCGCTTAGTGTGTGGAGGCACTGAATGTCTTTCTTTACAGGCTCGCGATGGCAAGCTTACTCTCGAGGACATGGCTGGCGGTACATTCACCATGTAACACTTTCGCCGCTCCCTCCATCTCTTTCCTACTGACCTGAAACTCAGCTCCAACGGCGGTGTCTTCGGTTCGCTATATGGAACACCTATCATCAACCTTCCTCAGTCCGCGGTACTTGGTACTTCCCGTCTCGTTATTTCACCGGTTCTGTGCTTATGATTGCTCCGCAGGCATGCACTCGATCAAGGACCGACCCGTCGTCGTCGACGGCCAGATCGTCGTTCGCCCCATCATGGTGGTCGCCCTGACGTACGACCACCGACTGCTGGATGGTCGGGAAGCTGTCACGTTCCTTGGTATGTATTTTGATGCTGTTGTTGCTCTTTCTCTCCACTGTGGTATTTCTTGGCATGCTCACGCCCATCCTTTCCTTCCTTTAGTCAAAGTGAAGGAATACCTCGAAGACCCCCGCAAGATGCTGTTGGCCTAGATGGTATATCTATATATTCGTGTTGGAAATGGGAAAATCCAGGACTTATGAATGTCCGTATATCATAGCAAATAGTTTTATTTTCTTTCCTTTCTGGCGCTTGCGTGGTCTTGGCCCTACGTACATTCGAAAGACTCCGGTTCCCCTTCTACAAACACGGGAGCTAAGTTCAGCGCGACTACAATCATAGCACACACAACCTCTGCGAATCGCGCTCAACCAGAATCGATGATGGCTGCACTTTTTAGAGAAGGCTCGCGAGCAAGAATATGGTTATTGGCTTTGAGGCATACCTACCCAACAGTTTCCATTACTTTTCATTGAGTTTCGTGTGTGGGCTTGTACAAGATTCGGCTTTATCGGGCTCTTCTAGCACTTTCGCTCAATCCCAACTTCCACCATAGACTTGCCATGGACTGTGGCCACCGCACTCCCTCGCACTGTCAAGACTCTTATGCATTCTCTGGTCAGCCTCTAGATCCAGCTGGTATCATATCTGGACCGAGGCTTTCCAACCTAATTTCTTCAAATGCATCTGCGGGATGTACTGTTTGGCGCATCCCGTTGAGATTCTGAATGGGCATCTACCCCTCGGCCTGAGCGCAATTCCTTCAATGCCAGCCTTATCTAGTATGGGACTGCCAACAGCTGCACCTCGGCAACATCTGGCTAGCATTTTTGCGCCACCGTACTCGCAGGTTGTCGGTCTGACATGGCATCTATCTAAGTCTTTCATCATGCCATACCCTCGCTGTCAGAAATCGCTCATATGCAGACATTTCTGACTGCCTTCGACCCATGCTCCCCTCGTATAAACGTGCTTCGTCGTCGACTGAGATAATCTTCTCATCTCATGTCCTCCTTCTCGTTCAGCAACAATCTAGTGGAGATCAGCGCTCTCACTGCTCTCCTGGGTTCCGAAGCAGCAGAATCCATGGTAATGGGAGCTCGCGGTGCTGCGGGCGTAGCTTGGGCCGCTACAAGTTCATTTGGGACGGTTTCCGTGGTAAAAGCGTGTTTGTCCGGTGCTTGTGGCGGCTGGCTCCGTCAGAGCTTGGGTCTCCGCACGCTGGTTTCTGATGATGCCGTCGGCCTCGAGCTTCAACAGGATTCTCATCGCGAGGCAAAGCTGCGACTGAGTCTGGGAGAGCCTTTGGCGATTGTTTGCCATGTAAAAAAGGTGAAACTCGCAGATGTTCTGGAACTCACTGAATTGATATGTTTCTGCTCAGGGAACTCGGATGGATGCATATGCTATAGATTCTCACAACTCGTTCATGCTACGCAGCATTCCCGAAACTGCCGCCGGCGATCCTATACAAGTATTCGTATATTCCGGAAACAAGTTCTACCGCTCAGGTTATGCTCCATTGCAAATTGCTGCCGTCCTTCTCTCGACATTGAAAGTTGCCGAATCATATGTTTTGTGGAGGTCTGCCAGTGGACTTCTGGGCATCGTCTCCGCAATCCCTTGGCTTTATTTCATGACGAGTCTAACCCTTATCAAAACTCGCGAATTTCTTCAGATTCGGCAACGCAGCCCAGAGGTCCGCGATCTCGACATAATTGCAGGACGTCTTCCTACAGTGAGCCGGCAGGGTGGAGTACGCAAAATAGTCCTCGGCATCGCAGAGCACCCTCGCATCTCATTATCATGGCAGCTCTGTTGGGCAGGGGGTGCTATCGTTACCACCGCTGCCCTCTTGTATACATACATCATCATGGCCGATGCGTCTCGCAACACCGTGTTGATGTGGGCCGGCTTCCAACTGCTGTGGCTGATAGCGCGAATCCTTGTCTACCACTTGACAGAGCCAGCCACTCCCTTACTTCGGCGCAAATGCTCCTTGCGTCCTTATCAGACACTCTCGACGGACCTCCGCATGCGCGTTGTCAACCTTACCCTCGCCTTAGGGTCAATCTCAAACAGCGTTTCACCCGCGAGGGTATGCGCAGTATGCAGGAGACGGCTTTTCCTTGAATGCGGTACATCTTGTGATGCAAACTAGGACACCAGAGGATGTTTTCCCATTACGCCATCCAGTTGCTGTCGCTTCCCATTCAGCCGCAACTCGAATCGAAATAATTGCCGTTGTGGGAGACACATCTCTGGCGGCTGCGATGTGGATGGTCGGCTTAGACATTGGGCCAATGGACATGTACGACACATGTGTGGTTGTACTCACCGCTCCGGGATATAGCGGGCAGCGTTTTTCGGTTCCCGCGGCCCGCGTCCTGAGCGGTACGGTCCCTTACGACGAAGACTTGGAGAAGGAAAACGGTCCCGTATTCATTCCCAAGGGTGTGCCTCACCCTGAGATTGTAACTTGGTGGTATTGGATTCCCTGTTCACCCTCTGTGTGGCTAGAAATGTCGATCACAGCAGGGGTGCCATTGATCGGGAAGCATGAGTGCTCCATCCGCACGGATGAACAGATCACGGCCAAGCTTTCTGCGGGGAGGCTCAACATTGCTCTAAAGAGGGTCGAGGAGGTCAAGGAAGTGCTTGCGTTTTCGGCGAAGGGCCGGGATGCATTATCCTATCTATTGGGTTGACTCGGGCTGTCAGTTTTAATGAGACGCCGATGGAGACGCAAAACGAGCTGTCAATTGGAGAGCTCAGATGTGCTATTTCAAAATCTTGCCAGGGACATGATCTGCAACAGTATACTCTCCGTGCAGTTGACAACACCGACGATTTCGACTGCTCACCTGGTCTCAACATCTGTGTCACTCCATCGAATCTCGAGCACGATAAACGATGTTCACGGCGGCCAGATCCTTTACCTATTTCCCTCATACCTGTTTCCCAGCGTTCAATCTCATTTATTGTTGGCAGCTGGACACGTTCTTCGCGCAGCAGCTGCCTCGAAGCAAAATCTCAATATGAACGGTCTCATAGTGAGGATTGCCATTCATTATAAGCTCACATCATGATTGGGGAGGTACACATCTTCAATGCTTTATGTTCTGCTGAGCGCGACGCATACGGGTGGTAGTACAGTAATGCACAGTTACTCCTACAACCACTGCTCGCTTCCTTCGGAAACTCAACCGACTTTGTCAAATCGTGTTTGACTCAAGCACATAACAATGATCCTGTGTCTACCGAAAGTTGACGTCCTTGAATATGCGATTAAGTACTGTGTCACCGAATTGCTTGGTGCTTTTCCCCGTGAAAATTCGAGTCGCAACTTGTTGATCGCATTCAACGGCTCAATATTTTATATTTTGACGTTGAAATGCGCTACCATTGTGGACTAAGTGGTTTGATTATATCGCGTTCGAGCATAAGCGGCGTTACGTACGGGTTAATATTGACGCGTCTCTTTGCCGCCCCATCCGTATCCGTACACTTGCCGTATACTATCCGAGTTGCGGGCTTCTGAATGGTTTCTGACATCGATGCGGGAATCAGCTATAAAAGTACTCTATCTCTTCTCGCAATCCATTACCACCACCATCCACATCGACAATCATGACCGTTAAGACTACAAAACTCGGAGGAACTGCGTCTGGGGTAGTTGTTGGTCGCGTCGCTGTGCGTTTCGTCGTGTTGAGGCTATTTCTGCTCTTGCTAACCCTCATACAATAGCATGGCCTAATGACAATGCATTTGTACGCGTCTTGGCGTCGCAGAGTACCCCAACAGCCTACTGATAGCTTTGATACAATGCAGGAGAATGTCAGAGTTGTCGGACGACGTCTGCTTCGCCTCTATCAAGGCGGGAGTCGACCGCCTGCCTGCGGGCACCAAGATGTTTTTGAATAGCGGTGGGTACCTAAAGCTTTGACTTGAACAGGGAGATATTCATACAGTCCACGATCTATGTAGGTGACTTCTACTCCATCACCCGTGGAACGCAGAACATCGAAATGCTGGGCCGATTCTTCGCCAAAATATCCCGACTACGCGGATAAAACTTTCCTTTCCGTCAAGGGTGCTACAACTGCGACGCTGGAGCCCGACGCCTCGTGAGTTTGTCTACTATACCAAGAAGCCACGCTCAACGTTTTGTTCGCCTCTCAGCATGGAGGGTATGAGAAGAAGCATGGACAGGATCGAAGCCGCACTCGGAACTCACAAGAAGATGGATCTTTTCCAGCCTGCTCGCGTTGACCCCAAAATGACGATCGAAGACATCATGGCGAATCTTCTTGTCCTGCAGAAGGAGGGACACTTCACTCACATCGGCCTTTCCGAATGCAGCGCAGCAAACGCTTCGCAAGGCGCATGCGGTGAGACAGCTTCTCGATATTGAGGTTTTTTGGCCCTGACACCCATGTGGAATAGATTCATCCCATCACTGCCGCCGAAATTGAGGTCAGTCTGACTTCGTATGAGCCGGAGACGAAGAAAGTCATCGAGGCTGCCCGCGAACTCGGAATCTCCGTTCTTGGTTACTCGTACGTGTTTCCTTGACAGTCTAATCACCTCCACACTCACGAATCGCATTCTCGCAGTCCCGTAGGCCGTAGCTTGCTGACGGGAACGGTTACCAAAGTCTCAGACCTGCCAGGTAATGCATATTTACAACGATATCGCAGCAGTTCGCTCACTCAGAGTAACAGAGAACGATTTCCGTCGCCACCTAGCAACGTTTCAAAGAAGGCGCCCTCGAGCACAACCTCAACGTCGTGTCGGTGCTCCCGAAGATCGCCGGTGAGAAGGGTGTAACACAGGCGCAGGTCGCGATTGCCTGGGTCGCAAGCCTGGGCGACCATGTTATCCCTCTTCCTGGCAGCTCGTACGTGTCGTCTTTCTCGCCCTTTTGATGGTCGTTGAATCTTATTCTACATTGCAGTAATCCTGAGCGTACGGTGGAGAACTGTTCGGCCGGCGATGTCGAGCTTTCCGCCGACGAGCTGAAGGTGTTGAATGAGATTGCGGAGGCAAATAACGTTGTCGGAGAACGTTATTTCGGAGGTCCGGAAGAGAAATTCCTGTGGGGATGAGCAGAGAAAGAGCAACAATTATAGCAGAAGGGAATACATCGATACTGTACGAAAGAATGAAATGACAGGCTGTTGTACACCAAATGCGGCGTCAGCGCCAGAGTTTCCGCGAGGGCCTTTGTTCGAGCTCAGAAATGCCTCAGACAATCCGACAGCCCACTTGTCACGACAGAGAAAGATGATTCTGAAGTCTTGTAGTATCCCAGTACCTAGGATTCATGTGCTGATATCCTTGGACTGACCCACGAATCAAAGTCCACCCTCTTTACAACTTCACTCCACTCGTCCAGATGGTCCGTCATGATCTTACACTTGGCTCGAATATCACGATCTGCTTCCTTTCCGAGCGCCAAATACGTCGGCCACGGCTTTCCGTTCGCAGCTCCTTCCCCTCGAACGACGTCCACGACAGCCTCCATCGCCTTGTCGGGATCCCGATCTGCGTCTCTTAAGTACAAGTACGAAACAAGAAGAGTGAACTGTGGGCCTACCTGTTTGCCATCCCGGTCCGCGTACCATTGCAGATTCACTTCCCTCGAGGCATCATACACAGGAATGGTGTTACTGAGATTATAGTTGTCCACAGTGCGTACCATTCGCGTCCGAAACGCGCTGGGTTCAACGAGGAGGACGCGGATGTTGAATGGAGCTAGTTCTACGGTCCATGTTTCGGCAATGGCGTGTACGGCGGCTTTGGAGGACCCGTACATGGCTGATATGAATTGAGAATTGGGCCGAGGCAACTGGTGCGTGGCGCCTACCTAGGCCCTGTGATGGTGGTAAGTATTAAACACGAATGGGCAGGTAAACAAACTTGCTATAGTCTCGCATGTCCAAGCTGATCTGCTTCCGATGACGACGATGGTGCCCTCGTTTTGCGCGCGCAGATAGGGTAAGCTAGCGTTCGTGACGTCGACGAGACCAAAGACGTTGACCTCGTATTGCTTGCGAAGAAGGTCCGAACTGTGATACCCAATGTAGAACATGAATGAGACGTGCGCCAGAACTTACCCGCCTTCTTCTAGAATACCGAGGTAGCAGGACCCACCGTTGTTGACCAGAACGTCGATTCTTCCCCAAAAGCTGACAGCCTCTTTTATTATAGATCTGCGGAGGATATCATTCACCACTTATTGTTGTGGTCTGAGATGAAGCAACCGGAGTACGTCGATTCCAGCAGTCACGTCGAGTTGTAAAAGGCGAAGATTGTCATTGGTTCCATCTAAGTCCGCGATGGGCTCAAGGGTTCTAGAGGTAGCGATAACACGATCGCCTCTTGCGAGTACAGAGTCTACGAGGCTGCGACCAAAGCCAGAGGAAGCACTTTATTGCAATGAACGGCGGAATAAGCTTTCTTCGGATAGAAATGCCTCTGAGGATTAACCTGTGATGAGCCAGACTTTGGGGGACATGAAGAAAACAATACAAGAGGCGGAACACGGCGTGGCAGAGAACCTCAAGAGAACGATGTACATGTCAGAGTTTATCGGGCCGGGACTGGCATTGTAGTTGAGAACTCTTGATTTTCCGGGCCAATTAGGTTCATATTCGTGTCGCGTTATCAAAATCTTCGACGACGTTGAAGACCAAGAGCAAAGCAGTCACTGAGGTTGTGGCAGTGGTGTCAACAGACTCAACTGGTGGTGACCAAGCGTTGACTCGGGGCTCGGGTCGCCGACGGCCGACGCCCTCCGACGCCAATGAATTCTGCTTCTGCTCCCATGGCCAAAGACTTAAGCTTGACCTGAGCAGCAACTTTGTGTTATCCCTCGTCAGGCTAGCTCGGAGTCTCGGAATCAGCACCTCAAATCTCCGCTATGCGGCCTTTTCTGGCGATCGAACGATTCTGAGGTTCCTAGTTGCCACTCCGAACCTGATATTCAGAGCTCTGCTAGCGTTGACTTGACGATTACAAGATCCCATGGCATCTTGGTTCTCATGAACGCCTCGATCCATGTTTCGATTCAACAGCGTCGCGCATCTATACCTGACGTCGAACGAGGCTCGTTTCACCCTCTTTTGTACGGGGACGTGAAATCTGAAGATAGTCGTTCAGATCACTCAGTACAAGAGAACGTCGAACAGGTATACGTAGATATTCCTTGTCTGTTTATCATTCCATGACCTCAAGATCCAATCATCGGGCACTGGGCAGCAACTCAGCATGTATGAAAATCATGTGTCATGACGGGTTTTTACTCGAACCAGAGAGCCGACGAATACATCCAGTTGTTCAATTGGAACGAAACCCTGGGAACCCCTGGATTAGTCTCCCCGAGGCAGAGTAGACCAATTCCCTTGAACCTTCGCGTTACTCAGGATATTCCTTGATCTGACAGATAGGGATCCGTAGCGCGCGAAGGTTGGCTCACTCCCTGAATTTTGTCTGCCTCAGGGAGACTCCCCTGGATCCACTCAGAACAATGTTGATGTCGTGTCATGTACCTTCCGCTTCACGCTCGCACATGATCTTTTGGATATTCACTGATTCACTCCGACGCAATGATCAGATATGTATACACTGCGAATTATTGGTGTAGGGCCAGGTATCCACCATCGGAATTGGAGTGTTCGCCAGATAGATCTTCCTCATCATGCCTGCTGCCTCGAAGGAACACCTGAACGCTAGAGCCACGGTTGGAATGACCCATGGCACGTCACGACTGGGGACGCCAAAATACGACAAGGTTTCAATATTCTAGGCCGCCATTCCCATCCTCAGGCAGCCGTACATTGATTCCTCTGCTGCTATTCTATACATCTTGCACATCGTTACGGAGACAAGGACGGTGGATCGCTCAGACCGTCCGAGGACTAGCATGGCCAAATCCCTCTTCCCGGTACCACCCCAGTTCTCCGAGCTTTCACAATTTCTCTGTCGGAAGATAGAATACAGCGTCTAAAGTCGTTCACTCACAAGGCGACCAGGCACGATTCGTTCGATCTGAAAAAGCCTCCGAGTTTGGTTGGAGTGTGGCGGACAATGCAGAGTCGTCGCTCTTCAGTGCAGCGAGAGCGGTTTATGCCCAGCCGCTGAATGTGATGGAGGATGTCCACACCGTTATCGCTGAACCAGAATGTAACCCGCAAGACAGAGAAGACCGTGGTGTTTGGCGCCGTTCTGTTGAGTTCAGTTTTACGTTGACTTTCCCGTTTGCGCCGACTTGGAGTATTGAGACGATTTCCTGGACAGTATGGCGGTTGCAACAAAACTCTTTCAATGCTGTTGACGCGACTCTTCCAGTACTCTTCCAGTACACACTCAAATTGACGAACTCGTTTCCTGAATTCGGAACGACTTTGCGTGGAGGCTGCTTCTGCATGCAATAGCACGGCTGAGCAGCTGATGCTTGATCTCTCTCCGAAAGCAATTCTCATTGTAATAAAAATTCCCCCGAAGTTGACAATCGTCGTAGCACATACTAAAGTGAGGAACAAAATGAGGATGACAAGGACGAAAAGGTTGGTTGAAATACAGAAGCAATACAGGCCCAAGAGAATTACAAAAAATACATACATATGGCACTACAGGTATCACCAACTGTTGATTCGTCTCGTTTTCATTAACCACATTCCGTCTTTTCCTGGGATGAAGCCCAACAAGATACAATCGTCTCCCAAAAAATCCACCTTGCGCACACCCTGCTGCATGATATCCGCACGATCCGCACACCGATCGCGGTACGCAGAAGTAATCGCCTCCCGATCCGCTGCATTCAGCTCGGTGTTTGAGAAATCGTGTGCGTGAATGGGGCGGTGCAGCTTCATGTGGATCTGGTGCAAGACGTTTCCGACCAAAATACCGTTTGCTTGCGAGCGCGGACGTCTATGAACCATGGGAGGCGGGGGTGGTAGAAGCGAAGGTGATTAACGTGGCGGGTGCCGGTGGTGGCGATCTGGGCGAGATCGGTGGGGTTGAAGAGTCTGCCGCCGGTGCTGAGCAGCTCGAGGTTAGAGTTGTCGAAGGGGTCGTCTGAGCGCAGGTCAAAAGTTATCACGGGGACTTTGCGATTGGGCATTAATAGCGTGGGCGTGAGGGACGTGGGCGTGAGGCGCGTTTTGGTTTGTTCTATGTAGAGGCAAGAAGATCAGACGCTCAAGACAAGCGCGTAAGAAGAGAAGCACGCTACTTTTGCTAGAGGATTTTCCCCCGAAGACGGAAGGCAGTCTGAAGCGCCGAGGGGGCTTGTAGTCTGGGCGCCAATCCGCGGGTCGCGCAGCTAAAAAATCGGGATCGAACGTCGCCCTATCGGCGACGATGACAGGGCGTAGTTTCGCAGCCGGGGTTCCAGGCGTTAGCAGGAGGGGATCGGGTGCAAACTGGTCAAAGTACGCTTGCGGCCACGAATGGAAACCAGCTGCTGGAGCATCGATTAGAGGGGGAAGCCCATCTTCGATGTATGGAGAGCGATAGCCCAAATAGTTGTCCATTTCTGGAGGAACGGGAGGAATGACAGGTGTTGCATCTGCGAGATGGGCAGTTGAACTCGGCCATGGCCAGGGGCGATTGTCGTATCTGGTCGGTGGATAGACTGGGGAAGCTGGCTCATTCCAGTAGCTCGGCTGCGACCACTGGCTGAAACGATTGAAATTGTTCATGGGTTGCCATTGTGGTTGACCCCAAGGGGGCGCTGTGTATGCCCAATCCGGTGGGGCGCTGGGTCTTATTCAAACGCGCCTTTCAAAAGAAATCCACAGCAAGGGGACGAAAGGCGTACGGCTGATAAGTCCTGCGGGATTTACTGATGGTAAGTTGGGAGTTACAGAGTACTACTGCATGAGATATTTGCCTACCATTGACCACCGGGACCATTGGAATTAACCCAGCTCATGGTCACTAGTGAGGAGCGGACAAGAAGGATGGCGGCTCTGGAGCAGGCATAGCTGTTAAGTCGCCCTTATTTATGTATCATTCCCGCAAGCTATAGACCTTGTTCTTCTGTGGGGCGTGACCGTCGTATTGTGGGCGTTTGTATAACAAAAAAGTAGACTATTCAAGTCGCCGTTTTTGATAACAAAGGTTTCTATGTTGGGTAGCGTTGGAGACCTGTTATTCTTGTACTTTACTTCCAGGCAATCCCATGCTTTGACCGGTTTATTGTCTTGACTCGATATCGATTTTGTACGTAGAAATCCTGGCGAGGCCAATGACTGCGTGCGGATAAGTAGCAGTTCGGGGAGTTCGGAGCAGAGTCCGAAAAAACCGATCTGACCTAACGGCTATTTGCGAACTATCGTGCAGCTTGCTCCTTGACGGCGGCGGTCATGGCTACACTGACGAGGACGGCGTCAGAGCCCCAGCAGCAGACCCTCAACCCTTTCCTTTCTTCCACCATTCCTTCTCCCTTTCCCCGCGAACTCGTTACACAAGAATCACCACCGCCTGATGTTCAGGTCGACGTTGTTGACGCCGTCGAGGAGCCTGCTGGTCCTTCCCGCATTTCAGAGAGCAATTCCAAAGTGGCTCTGGTGAGTTCAGTACAATACAATTTCCAAAGGCATATGGTTGCTAAAGCGCCGTTCGCAGCAGGAGCTATTACCGTCAATTGCCTATGTCGAAAAGACCTGCATCATGACGCTCAACAATCTTCTCTCGGGCTCAGAATCGTGGAATCCTATCGTACCAGATCGAAGGCATTCAATGCCTTCAGCACCGGCAACGTCGATTGCTCCTCAGCTCGAATCCCCTTCGTCCTCCGCACTGCAGACCCTTTTGACCAACCTCCGCAATCGGGACACCCCTGACGAAATGGTCGAGATCCAAGGAAACACGGATACCGCCCTCATCCACGAGCTGCATCACAGAGTTGACCAAATGTCCCAAACTTTGGAGCCCGCAGATGCACACTTGGCCGAATCAATCGTTTCCCTACTATCCAAATTCAATCGACTCTCTGTACTGCACTCCAAAGATCAAGGCGCTCGTCTAACCCCGCTCGAAGACAGGCTCGAAGAAGCGTTGCATCCCTCTAGTGATCTGTTCAACACTCTCAAGCGGCAATTAAGCGACTTGCAGATTGAGCGGCAGTCTTCGCAACACGAACCTCTTCCCCCGAATACGCCTCCTATGATCGCGGTGGAGAAGACACTGTTATGGTCCAAAATAGACGAGGAACTTGAAGCGGTTGTGGCAATGTGCAAGGAGCGGACGGACCGTTTCGAGCATCTCCCCCCTCAATACGAAGGTTCTGATTATCAGCCCGAGGCTTTGCCTCAGTATGATTCGGCCTCGCTTCGGTCAAGCATAGATGACTCCAAAACTAAACAGAATGGTTTACGATCCCCAACCCTTGCTTTTGGGAACGAAAAAATGCGACTGGATTTGGAGGCAGTCACTATGGCTATCGATAGGCTCTATCTTGTTGCTCCTCAATTGCACAACCAACGAGTGGAGCTCAAATCTTCCAAGCTGGCGCAGATGGAAAAAGCCCGACAGCAGGGTTCCTCCCCTTCGTCTGTCTCGCGCGGCAAACAGAAAGCGAAAGATTCTGACTTCCGTGATCTGGAAAATATGCTCGAGCTGATCGGAAAGGCCTCTGAGCGTACAATCAAAGATCAGTCGGTTATTTTGGACGGTGGGATGAAGACGAGGTTGGAGCGAGCGAGGCAACGTGATGTGGCTAAGGTAAGAGTTATCGCTCGCATACATTGTAAATATTTCTGAAATCTCACAGCGCGAGGCTTTCGTCGGTCATCTGGCGGAGTATTCCGATGCTGGGAGGCTTCACGGCCAAGACGCCGTCCTTCAGCCGAATGGAACGAGAACGAAAAATCCTGATGCTATGCTGACGCTTCCCGAGTTCATTCGAGAAGCGGTACCGGCACATCTTCGCGTCGAAGACCCCACTGCTATGCTTACTCTCCCTGAATTTGTCAAGGAGGCACCTCCGCCTCACGTCAATCAAAACCCCGCAGTCGCTCCCGCCTCCGCCATCCGCGCAAAGCCCATTCGTACACGAAGCTTGTCTGCCCCGTCGTTTTCTTGGCTTCGAAGCACCTCCTCACGCTCTGGCTTGAGATCAGAGATCACTGAGTCCGTTTCTGCCCCATCCATGTCTCGGGAGTGTAAGTGTTATCTCTTGGTAACTCTACGGGCTGATCGTATCTCTAGCTACCTTCTCCGTAAATTACATCGCGGAACACCATGAAAATCTCCAGCACATCCTTGTCTTCCTCACTGTGAAAGGAGCGACTCCCGGGGTTGATATCGTCGCGGAGGTGCTCCCTGCCGGTGGAGATGCTGCTGACTCAAGTACAGGAGGCGATTACCTGGTCGTCAAGAGCGGAGCACATACTTCGCTGCCCCTGGTTCTGCCCGGACGCACTGAACCGGAAAGAAACAGGTCCGAGTCCAGGGCTCGCATTTTGAGATCAAGCTCTCCACTCTGCCTGCCGCCAACCCCTCTTCAGCCGAATACACTGCACCTCTCCTCGACGCTACGCAGCTCTCTACCGCCAACCCCACGAGCTTCATCTGCGCCTCGTGTTCGTTGCCGTTAGTGCAGTTCACCAAGGCGCAGACGTACAAAGATCTCCCGTCGGAGCACTGGGAGGAGCTGGTTGATGCTTGGATGTGCCATGCGGACCAGAAACTGAACGAGCGGGTGATGAAACACGGGAAGGGTGGGTTTTGGCCGGAAGCGGGGCAGGCGCTTGTAGGCGGGAGTTATATCTTGTTTGAGGAGCATTCGATGGTTAAGCATCATTTGTGTCCTGCTGATCAGACTAAGGTGCGTTTTTTTGTTCCACACACTCTCTGCGATTTCTCGTTCGGGCCAATAAGAAGACCGGCGCTGGGACTACCCACCAGCGGTTGTCCATCTTGCTCTTTGACCGCTAAGATCCGAACTGCCGAAGCCCTTGCAGGTTTTGTGTGGGGAGGTCTGGCTGTGTCGATTGCGAGGCGGCGGCTTTCATCGGTTGATACAAAGTGTCCAAGAAAAATGGCCTACCAGCCAACTGCTCTTCAAAACAACTCTCGTGTTATTGAGGTTCACGTCTCGGGAGCTACTTTAGAAAACACATTTCTATTTTTCTTCATCGAGTTCCACTTTCTCCTTCCCAGCTCATCTGCATCTACCTGCCTTCCGTGTGCTGACGTGTTACCGTCATTCTAGCGCGGCGAAGACTGGAGGCTCGTGAGATGTATATGCGGCGCCGTGGTTGGGCGTTGCCAGGAGCATGGCAGTAACACCAAGACCCCAAACGTATTCCGAATGCTCAAGTACGCCATTCGGCCGGTCAGTTCGGCACGGAGTATGTATTTTGATTTTCTCTCTCCGCGGATGATTTTGGCTGAACCCGTACAAGGCCGTCGAAGCTGCCCCTTTCGGCTTTCATTGTTGAAGACATGGCTGAGTTTGTCGAGGCTCATGCGTCGTATCGGTTCATCATACTCGACGAAGAAGAGGAGCGGGCGCGTATCTTGGTCTGTATCATTTTATTTCTATCTGTCAATGCGGTGGTGCAGACACTCATTATTATTCTTTTCACATAGATCTGGTTATTCAAGCCCAACATGCGGCTTGCGTACACCACGCAGACCCAGTACTCCTTACCCCGAAGTGCCTCCATCCGCACGGCGAAGGTGCTTTACAAACTGCTTGGTCCGTCCGAGGCGACGGCGGACTTGCCAAGGTATGCCGCCGCGCCGTCAATTTCTTGCTCTCGTACTCATCACGGTTGCTCCATGCGCAGTATCCTGAATACGTACCCCGGATTTCCGCAAGCGGAATACCTTTTCTACCCATGGATGTGTGTCGCCGGCTGGCCGGCTTGCTCAAGGAGAGTAATAGCTCTTATCCGGAGAGTTTGCGCACGATGACTGGTTTGGAGGTCGGTTGGTTGCGTCGTGCTTGAGTCGAGGTTGGGTCGAGCTGGTGCTCGTCGCGTTCTTTCTCTCGGTGTATCTTCATTCAGTATATTAATTATCTAACGCACATCTCGAGTATTCTCTCGTTGATTCAATTCATCCACGGCTCAATACATTGTCATCTTTTGCATTCGTTTTTTGAGGGTTCAACCACGAGCGGTTATAGTAGCTACCAAGGCGGTACCGACGTCTTCAGAGAGAAGCCCTTTCGCGTCCGTATCGTTTTCTACTGTCCATTCGTACGCCTCTAGGAGTAATGTGTCCGTCAATGGTACAAAGTGTGAGGCGAGGACTTGGATTATATTTGATACACGCGAGATGGCTATGCGAGTTGACTCGTCTATCAACTGGTGAAATGGTCAGCCAGATGTGAATGCCTTGAGATGGAGGATTTGGTAACTCACGTCGTTCCGGTTTGAGTAGACGGCTTCAGCGTCGAACCCTTCTTCGCCCACTTGCTCGTGTTCCTTGACATGCTTGCTCACCCATATGTAGCCGTTCAGTCCGAGGATGAGGTCCACACCACAGGGTAGTGTGATAAAGTGTGATTTCAGACGACGGACTAGTATGGGCGGAATGGTGACGAGTTGGCCGTTTCTGAGCTGACGATGGACGCTTTAGTTTCGAGAATCCAGAGACCGAAGAGTAGGTTCACTTTGCCGTATTTGAGAGATCGAGTATGTAAAGACATTGCTCCGT
>JAWWNJ010000429.1:0-26619 GCA_037176885.1 Favolaschia claudopus
AGCGACTGCGTTTGGCACTGCATTGTTTCTTGCTCTCTACCACTATGTCTCTCCTCGAAAGCATACGCGCTGGAAGACAATTGCGCAATGTGGGTGGAATTCAGAACGATTCCAGTGCTCCTAAGACCGTAGGTAAAGATATCATCCCGATATGCCATTCATTAGCCCATCCGATTTTGCTTGACAGACACGCTGAAACTCTCGGACGAATACGATTCCCTTGTCCTCCAAGCCAACATCGAGAATTGGGGCTCTGCTCTGGCTGAAGCAGGGTTTACCCCGAAGACAGTTATGGTGCCGCTTTCCCTGGACCAGGGGAGGCTTCTGTTGAAAGCGTATGAGGAACTTGACAAAGATGCGAAGAAGACGGTCGTGGATAACGCAAGGAAGGAGTATTTGACCACGGGCTTGACGTCGAGTCCGCTGCTTCCTGGGGAGGCAAGGTTGTTGGGGGAATTGGGGCCAGGAGTTCAAAGGGCGATAGATGAGTTGAGTGAAAAGGAAGACGACGGGAAGGGAGAGGGCGGATGTTTCGTCAAGCTGAGCTCAAGGTCGCCGAAGGACGCTGCGGCTCGGTCAGGGGTTTTCGAGTCATATTATGCACGAGAGCTGCGGCGCATCCGGGAAGGCGGAGAGGATCTCGACGAGCAAAGGAAGCTGTGGATATTGTGCCAGGCTGAGGGAGCTGCGCTCCGATTTCGGGATGCCGCGTCGGTTGTGAGGGCGCTTGTGTTGAGTGAGCGAGTGTGGCAGGTAAGATCTTGGTGTTTTCCTTTGCTTTCAAACTGATTTTATGCTTTATAGGATATGACTCTCGCCCTTAGGCATCCTGAAAACTGGCAGCAAAATGTTATTCTGCGCAAATGGGAGCCAGTACCTATCGATATGGTCGGTTTTCTCTCCTTCCAATCTTTGGCGGTTAGAAGACTGAGTGATTTCAGGAATTTCGAACTTTTGTCTTCGATGGAACAATGACGGCTATCTCACAATACGCCTACCAGCTCACTCTCCGCGTCTCAATGATCCGGCTCAACGAGAATCTGCCGTCTCGGCGATGAAAGATTTATTTGCCAAGTTGTGGCCGATTTTGTCGGAAATATTTTCGGGTAAATGTGTCCTGGATTTTGGCGTTATTCCCCCGAGTTCCACTAGCAAACTGGATACACCGTGGCGCGCGATCCTAATCGAGGTTAATCCCTTTGAGGAAACTACGGATGGTGCGTTATTTAGTTGGACGAAGGAACGTGATATCTTGGAAGGAAAGAAGGAGGGCCTGGAGTACTCTGTTGTACGGGTAACAGAGACCAAGCGGGGTGGGGCGCTTGCTATGGTCCCAAAGGGTTGGAAAGAGGTGGTAGAGAAGGTCGAGAGTCGGACGCAGTTATAGTCCTGCTGGCTGTAGTGGTAAATTATTTCTGTAACGCGCCAAAGTTATAGCTTTGACTTTTGCGACCTTGTCCACTTGAGAGGAGCGTGGTGAAGTGGATTCAGGATCATTTGTCTCAGTCACGGGACCGCGTTATGTGGTGCCTTAGGTAATTTTTTCCCACCTTGGTCCGTGCGCCGCAGCATCTTCCTCATTCGTGCTGTATTACACCACCATTTTATTCAAATGTCAAAATAATGTCCGAGGTGTGATGTCCTCGGAACCATGATTTGCGAGCTCCAACAGCTCTCAATTTCGAAATGTCCTCAGAAGCGTGGTTGGGACAGTCTGTGGATGGTTGAAGGACATCCTAGAAGGTTGTTCAAATCTTAAGATATATACTGGAATCTTAAGCTCGTCTGATTCAACAAGTACTGTATTTGGAGTAGCTATATCCCCCAATAAACTCCTTGTGACTTAGTATTGAATGCACAATGTATTCCAAGGAAGTTCATGAAGTTCCTCGAGCGGACGCAACCTTTTGCTGCTGGATTTGGCGTCGAACTCGAGAAAACGATGAAGTCCCCACATCGCATCATGACGTGGCATCATTCAATGGTGATGTTTGTCATTACGGTCTCCGCTGCCACGTCACTCTCTTGTCTTCTTCCCTCATCCCCCCTCCAAACTCCTCGTCTTTCACGACACCCCAGAAGGAAGCTCGAAGCCTCTGACACTGTCATCTCTCCTCAACATCCCTTCAAGCTTCAATCTTCAAGCCTCTTCAAGTCCGTTGTGGCACGAAGATCTCTCCACCTCAGGCAAGAGTCGCAAGTCCGCAAGATCCAAGAACCTCACTGTGCAAGGCTGAGACTGCAAGACAACGGTCGCAAGAGTCCAAGGCCGCAAGCTGAAAACTTCTCAAGAGTGTAACCCATGCAAACCTTCATCAAAGTCCTTGCCGTCGTCCTCCCCAAGCCTCTCTCATCAACACGCTTCGGCCCTCTCCCCACCTCTCTTTCTCTCCATCTTCCGGAAAATTATCATTTACTTCCTCTCCCTCCTCTTCTCCTCTCCCTCCTAGAATCATTTGTGTAGCCACTCAATGTATACTTTTGTTGCTTGCAATACCATTTTTTTATTTGTATTTTGATCGAATTTAAGAAGCAATTCAAATATTATTTATGGCAAGCGCCGTCAGCAAACTGGCTCTAATGTCCTGGAGAGCTTCAGCGCAGAATGTCCCCAGGACATCATCGCCGACGGATTGTCTGGGAATCGATGTTTCGGTCTCCAGGGAATGTTTCGGAGATGTCAGCTAACAGCATCTGTCAAAACGTCCTCCGGAGGTCCGGAACAAACGGTGGTGTAGGGGTGCTCAATCCTTGAGCTCAAGTCGACCGAACCCAAACTTTCCCTTAGCCGATGGTTAGCCGCTGTTGATGGTTTCCTTGTCTCCTTATGTAACCACTACTCAAAATCGATACACAACGCGTCGTAGAGCGCGAAAAATGCGAATTAATCCAGGAAAAAAATGGGGCAGTAAGTTGTAAACACTTGCACGTAGGATAGGACGCGAAAACCAGAGTTTATACCCGCTAGGAGGGAGCTCTGGCTCAGAACGAGCAAACAGCCACAGGACGGCGGCATAGCAACCATAGACATCGGCTAGTGTTGGGTTGGGTTCGGTCGACTTGAGCTCAAGGATTGAGCACCCCTATTTTCCTGTATCCTGTCCAACAGCGTTAAGAAACTGTTGGATCTTCAGCGGAACGCTGTGATTTTGGACTGCAATAAATCCCGCGAATCTGAGCTTCGAAAGTCTGCTAGTTGGCGCAGTGGAGTCTGACCCGATTTGACCGCAGTTCTGGACTGCGCACTGCGTCTGGTCCCATATAAAGACGCAGCAAAACGCCTACACCACCTCTTACTTGATTCCCCTACCACCCGCCTGCCAACCATGATTCTCCCTCCGGATTCCGATGTCAAGGCGAAGGAAATTGGCCAGCAATCTGATGTTATCGTCAATCGTGCTGAAGCTGTTACTGTGGGTCTTTGAATAGATATTGCAGGATCTCGTGAATTGATTTGATGCTTAGGACGATCCACCTCCAGCGTATTCTCGTCCTTCGCCTGCTCCAGGATCAGCAGCGACGAATACGCCGAATTCCCCGTTACCCCCTGATTCAGTCAAGCCGACGAACTTCCTCTCCCTGCATCGCAGCAACACGGCTATCAAGGGCGTCTATGTTATTGACCCCACCATAAAAATCCCGGCACCTATGCTGCCTCCTCTGACACCGGACGAAACCGAAGCGACCCGCAGGAACGTCTATCTGCATACTTCAAATGGCGCCGTAGATGTCGAGCTGTTTGTGGTTGCCGGCACTAGCGGAGGTAGCGAGGTGAAGCAGAAAGTGAATATGTACGTGAGGTCGTCGAATGGAACTATAACTACGAAGCTGGTGTGTCGAATCGACTTTTCGTCTGTCCATGGTCATCTGATCGCAGAATATTCGCTATAGCACGCTGGGCCTATTCCTTCCCGGCCCCCAATAAATCTAACCGCTCTCACCTCCAATGGCTCAGTTAACATCCACCTCCCTCGCTCCTTCCGCGGGCCCCTTACCATCCGCACGCGCAACGGCTCCGTTCGCTTCTCCGACGCCCTGAACGCTGATCTGACGACCTTCAACGAGGTGAATCAGACGCGACGGTGCTTCATCGGGGACTTTGCCGATTGGACGGAGGAGGGCTGGGCAGGCGACGAAGTTAGTATCGAGTCGTCTAATGGGAGTATCAAATTGCAGTATGATGCTGAACCGCTGTCGGCTGCTGGGTCGAAGGGAAATGGGAAGAGTAAAGGGCTGTTTGCAAGGTTGTTGGGAGCTTGAACAACTGGTCATGCGTGTATTTTTGTGTTCTTGAGTGTATGCGCTAGTATTGTTTGACTTGTCTATATTGTAATGGCAACGACTATGTGTAGTATATTGAACATGAGCGACGCGAAAGTTGATTTCGGATGTGATTCTTCACGTAAGAAATTCCTACAACGCATGATATCGATATCATCCCAAGTCAACATACCATTCATGAAAAATATCTGCCGAACTCGCACTCAAACTGTCAGAGGCCACGGAGACGCGACGCGTCGAGTCACGTGCTGGGAGAATCGGATGTGGGAAATCTTCGGAACCGCCTTCGCCCCTTGCATCCACGAGGTCGACGGCCGTTTTATCGACTACGCGACAGTCTCTTGCCCTCTTCCGATGTAATCGTTCGGTCTCTTGTCGGCTTGGCCTTGCGGTCAGTAGTGAACTGTCGGGATTGTCGATACCCTTTTTTTTCCGACGCTGACAGCTCACCAAGAGTTTTTGGGTAATGCTGAAAATTTCCCCCGAATCATCGTCGTAGAAAGCAAGAATTCAAGCTGCACCTAAATATTGCTATAGCGCAGGCGAAGATCCATCTCGCAGCAATGACGGGAACGCCTTGGACGAATATTATCCGGATTCTGCGCAGCTCCACTTATTTTCGTTCGCGGCAAAGCGGCACAACTGCCTCACCAGCAAGAATGCGGGTAATCGACGGATTTTTCGATTGCGCGAAGCAAGCAGATCCGTCTTCGGTTGTTCATCCCGGTAAGTATAGTCTACGAGAATAACCGCCAACAAACCTTGTCGTCACCGTTGGCAGGGTCTTAAAAGCAGACAAGACGCGCAAAACAACCTTCCTTCAGGCTCCATTCCTCTTTGCTGCCGAATCACAAAGCATAACACCATGAAGGCCTTCTGCTCTTTCGTTGCGCTCGCTGCTCTTGCCACCAGGGTGTCTGCACACTGCGGGTCTTCTATCTCAGTGTTGTGATTGATTTACTGACCATTCACTTGAAGACGTCTGGCCCAACCTCCTCGTCGGTTCGACAAACACGAGCGAATGGCAATACGTTCGGTAGGAATGTGCACCAGTTCGCATTGATCAATCGTTCAGCTTTTGCACAGTAAAACCAACAACTTCCAAGACCTGAACCCCGTATACATGATTTTGCTCTACCGCGCTATCTCCCACTTAGTTTATTTTCCCTCTAGATGACCGATGTCACAAGCAGCGACGTCCGCTGCTACGATTCTGCACAATCCGGAACTGCCTCTACTGCGACGGTCGCTGCGGGATCCACCGTTGGCTTCACAGTCTCCGGCAACCCCGCTAACTTATACCACGCTGGGGTATGTTGGTGTATTGCTCAAATCTCTTTCACGCCTTGAATGTTGCATGCCATAGGTTCTGAACGTCTACATGGCCAAAGCTCCCAGCGGCACCGATGTATCCAAGTGGGACGGCAGCGGCCAAGTCTGGTTCAAGGTGTACCAGATCTCCGCCGTGACGGATGGTGGCAGCACCATTACGTTCCCCACCACCGGCATGTCTCAAATTCAATTTACTATTCCTCCCTCGTTGCCTTCCGGACAGTGCGTTTCTGTTCCACAGATACCATGGCTATCTGAACTTACTGTTCGCTACGTACAGATATTTGATCCGCACAGAGCACATTGCTATCCACAGCGCTTCGTACTTCGGTGGTGCTCAGGTACGCTTTCCTCGAAAACGATTGCTCTTATTGTTCTCATTTGTGATTCAGTTCTACATCGCTTGCGCCCAAGTCGAGGTGGGTTCATATTACCATGCTTTGAGTATAAGTGTTTATTCATCTGTCTACAGGTCACCGGCGGTTAGTTGTCTTGCCCGAGTGTTTGATCTCCTTTGATTCACCCTTATCCAAAGGCGGCTCCGGCACACCCGGTCCTCTTGTGTCGTTCCCTGGAGCATACACTGTGAGTCTTTCTATTATTGTTCGAATTGCAACGATTGACTGATCTCCATGATATTAGGGCAATGTGGGAATAAATTCCTTCGTTATAGCCAAAATTTCTAATGTATAATCACTTGCGCCTTTCAGGAGCCCGGCATTCTGTAAGTTTCGATCGCGTTCACAGCTGAAGCGAGTGTATTTACTGCTCTCCTAGCATCAACATCTACTACCCCATCCCCACGACATACGTTCAGGTTAGTGGCGTCTAGTATCCAACTCAATTCAGATCGTCAATTCAATAATCAACTTATAGCCTGGTCCCGCTGTCTGGCCCGCTGCTGGAGGGGTGCGCATATCCCTGACTTTCCATTTGTTCTTTCATCTCCTGACATAACTGAAACGAAAGTCCGGCTCCGGCTCTGGCTCCGGCCCAGCAACGACGACCGCAGCTGGAACGACCACCAAAGCTGCCACCACCACCACGAGCTCTACTGGCTCCAGCACTGGCGGTACCGTTGCGCAGTACGGTCAATGTGGAGGCCAGGGATACACGGGTGCAACAGGTTGCGTTTCGCCGTTCACTTGCAAGGTAAGCAACAACTTTCTGTATTCTTGTCCTTTCTTTTTTCGAGGTGATTGACGTGAATTTTATGAAGGTCTCGAACCAGTATTACTCGCAATGTCTCTGAGGATAGGCGGCTTTGAGGATCGAGAATTTCATCGAGTTGTGCGGTGCGCGAGCGGCGAGGACGGTCTTACTTTAGTCATTGACGGTTGTGCAATTAACAGAGGAAATAAGCAATTCTCCGGTTCCGAAACAAATCTATACCAAGATCACATCTCGAGAGTCATGTGTCATTGGCTGAGCTTCTCAAAACGCCGCTTGAATTAGTGCTTCCATCAGTCGCGTTTATTCTCGGAAGCTTGTCGGTGAGAGTATTCTGCAGGAATCGGAAATTTGACCTGGATTCAAGGCTCAGTGCAGGTTTGGGATCCTACTGCGACGCATCTGAATCCCTGAACGACTGCGAACAGATATGTCACACGAGTGCCTCTTTGTCCAGAGAGTCTTGCAATTTCTTCAAAGCAAAATCCGTGGTACTACCGAAAAAAAAAGCGTTTCGGCTCACCACCTGTTCTTTTGCGAGAGCCACGGTCACTGCTCTTCTTTCAGGGCCCAATGCCGCCTTTCTGTCGACCTGAGCGCAATGAAACAACAGAGACCCATGACAGAATTCTCCGGAAAATCGACGGCTTTCGACGTGGCTTGGCAAAGCAAAACAGGCTCACATCACAACTGTGATCATTTACTTCCATTGAACTCGTGGCTCAAGAAACGAATTAGGCTCGATTTTCCCTGCCGAACCGCATTTAAGTCTCTGCTCACGTTTTCCAAGAGTCGTGGTCGCCCTCCTCGATCTTCACCATGAAGTACATCTCACTTTTTGTCTCCCTTGCTACCTTGTCGGCGAAAGTTTCGGCCCACTGTAAGTTCTTGTGTATGCATTTTCATTGAAGTATTGATACGGTCTCCAGATACATTGCCTCAACTCATTGTGAACGGTGCCGCTTCCAGCACTTGGCAATACGTTCGGTACGGTCTCAATTCATTCGTTCGAATGTCGCTCATAATTCTCTTGATCCAGGCAAACGAACAACTGGCAAGATCTCAACCCTGTTGGGCATTTCTTCGCTCAATCTTTCAGTTGGCTGAGTATGAGTCCCGCGATTCAGGTCACCGACGTTTCAAGCAGCGATGTCAGATGCTACACGTCCTTGCAATCGGGGACTTCCTCGACCATGTCAGTCAAAGCAGGATCCACGGGTCGGTTTCACCGTCAGCGGGAATCCTTCCAGTCTTTATCACCAAGGAGTGAGTGCCGGAACCGTCGGTTGAGATACCAGTAGCGTTCCACAGATATTTACGATGGATGGGTCAGGTTGTAAAACGTATACATGGCGAAAGCCCCAAGCGGTACGGACGTTTCGAAGTGGGATGGCAGCGGGAACGTGTGGTTCAAGGTGCGTCTTGATTATCATGCCCAGCCCGAACTTAAGAATTAATTGGATATATCATGATTGCTTCCAGATCTACGAGATCTCTGCCAAGACTGACGGAGGAAATACAATTACCTTCCCTGCAGAAAGTAAGGATTGCTCTAGCTCGAAATTTCACATCACTCACTTGTATATTTGCTGGTAGATATCACTCAAGTGAACTTCCCCGTTCCTGCTCAGGTCCCATCCGGCCAGTGCGTATATTTCTCTGCTTCTCCCCACCTCTGCTTCTGATCTGCGGTTGCTGCTAGGTATTTGATTCGCATTGAACACATCGCATTGCATGTCGCCTCAACTTTCGCCGGTGCTCAGGTTCGCCCATCTCTTCTGCTTTTATTTCGTTCTGTTCGCTCAACAATTTCGTAGTTCTACATCGGCTGTGCTCAAGTTGAGGTGGGTTTCATCTTCTCTCGATGGACTAGAGTCAAAAGCTGATCGGACCCTCAAGGTTACGAACGGTCAGTATATAATCGGCTCGCCGCAAGTTGATTTCATTCATTCTTGATTCCTCCGAATTAAGGCGGTACCGGAACCCCAAGCCCCCTCGTTGCATTCCCTGGAGCCTACACTGGCAACGTATGTCGTCCCAATTTTTAGTGCACTGCACCTACTCATTTTCGCATCCACCTTGTAGGAACCAGGCATATTGTACGATCCATTCCTTTCGATACGAGAAACGCGGTTGAAATAACGAAAAATATAGAATCAACATCTACTGGCCTATTCCAACGTCCTACATCCAGGTAAGCAAGCATACGAACACATGAATCTGAGATTAATCCGTCTTCATAGCCTGGACCCGCCATCTGGCCTGCCAGCGGATCTGGCGGAGGATCTGTACTATAGTTGCTTTCCACCGATTCCGACTCATCAGCTCAACTTGTTCACAGAATCCTCCCACATCCTCATCAACTACCCGAGCGTCCTCAACTAGTACAATCTCAACGACGTCGAAAGCTTCATCCACCACGAAAGCCTCGTCGACGACTTCGGGTGGCGGGAGTACCGGCGGTACCGTCGCTCAGTATGGGCAGTGCGGTGGCTCTGGGTAGGTTTCTGCTTATTTGCGACTTTGACTTTTGTTTGACTCACGCTCGGATCACCTCAGATACACTGGACCTACGACTTGCGTATCGGGGTACCACATGTACCGTGCTCAATGGTAAATGTCGATGTATGCCTTTGCTGTTGCGTTGTTGATCAAATGTGATTGCAGCTTTCTACTCGCAATGCATCTGAGCCATCCAGGGAAATTTTGGGAATTTTGCTTTACAATGGAAATATTGTTGTCAGATGAAACGCCGAAATAACCATATCTTGTGTACCATTGATTCTTGTGGGTTCGTATGGGGGTATGGGCGGTATAGTGTCTCATAATTACCCGTTCCAAAAACACAATGAAGCTAGTAGAGAAATTACAATTCATAGTTGAATGTTTCCGGCAAAAATCACAATGCGCCTACGATGCTAAAAAAACGCAATGTGAACTTAGTAACTTCAGGAATAGCTCGGCAGATCTTCGGCACAGTGGTGATCCTGATGTACTACTGATGTTTGCTTATATGCTTCAACTGTGTACCAGGCTCAACTCGGAAGTATATGAGGCAGGTTCTCAGTAGGCCTAAGTATAAACAGGAGTCTGTCTGTGTGCTAAGACTTACTTGAAAACTTGCAAACTTCCCTAATTAGAGCGATTTTCCCCCCCGCTGTGCACTCAGGTTTAGAATCCAATTTTGCTGTGGGACAAGCGTTAGACTCTGCAATATATGGTGTAATCTATCAGGCTGGAACATTTTTGGACTTTGACTGTCCCTTCACAGTGTTTTGAGGTACCTAGGTGCTGCCGAAAGAACTGTTGGCCTGTTGGCTGGGTCAATCTCCGTGATCCGAGAGTGATGGGGCGGCGGCAAAGTTCGGCCAGTTCATGGTCGAGTATTCTCGTGAGTTTGTGTCAAGACAATTGCATTGTCATTTGTGCGGCTTAAGAACCCTTATTGTCATTTCTATGGGGGACCGGCCACACATTGTGTTTTCTCTAGAACGAAAAACTGTCACATTGCGTTTTGTTGAGGCGAAACCCATTCACATTGTTGAAAAAAATCAAACACCACAGCACATTGTTGGTTTTTAAGTAATTATGAGACAGTATGTGTGCCATATGGGGGTAATACTGTAACATTATTCAGCAAATAGACACACCCTGAATACTCAAAAAAAATGCACACCCTCCAAAAAATACACAGGTCCATGTCTTCAGAAGAAAAAAATGCACAGGAACAGAATTTCTTGAACCATCGGCAGTCAAGCCCGAGCTGGCGATCAACTGATCTCAAGAGCGGATCAAAGGCATAAACATCGGCCAACCTTTCGAGCTCACCTAAGACGCCAAGCTGCCTCATACTCTACAGAACAGTGTTCAGTGCCTGGGAAAGACGCTATATGTTATTCTTCCTGCCTTCATTCAGTGTTCATTTTTCCAAAAATATCAAACCAAACGAGGCTTTCAAGAAATATAGCAGTTCCAAACAATGTAACCAATTGAGCCACTGAAGGAAGTCAGCCAGCTCCAGCCACTTGAAACACATTTTTAAAGGTTAGATTCCAAAACCATGAACGCACCGTGGGCTTGGTATACAGGCGCAAAACAGGCGAACCCCCTCTCTGTGACTCGGATCAGATGCCAACTGATGGTCCTTTGATGGGACAAGATCGTGGTAGACCAAAGAGCTGCGTATTTTTTGACGAATGGTGTGTAGCGGTGAATTTTTCCACTCTGAAATACAGGTTGTGTACTTTTTCCGCTGACCTGTGCACAAATTGTGGAAAATCTCTATTGGCGGTGTAACTACATGTAAAAATCCCTGTAGCAGTGCAACAAATAATAATGTTACACTATTACAGCCATAGGTTCGTTATCATAGCTTGCTTTGGGGAGGTCCGTGAGACCCATTCCTCCCTGGAGCTGCGTTACGATCTAAAATCGCACAAATCGCATCCGCAAGGAGGTCTGGTTTTTTCCTGGATAATCTGAATTGAAGGCAGTCAGACTGGCAACTACACAGGTGAGCAAGAACAACGAACCATGTGTCCAGCATCTATGGTGGTCACCGAGGCAGCGGTTTGCTTGTTGCAAACAGCATTGATAATATACTCTGGACTTCGAACAAACCAAGTCAAGTAAAGAAAGTATGAGATGAGATCAAACTTACCACATAAGGCTCCCACTGCCCCATATAAAAATGTACAGGAACCGTGCCTGCTATTCTATCGATCTCTTGTGGTCCAGCAAACTGAGGCTCAACGTCGACGTAAGAAAGAGCCTCCTGCCGACGATCGCCTTTTATCTTTACTTCGCCATTAGGCGTGTCCTCCAGTCCATCCTCCTATCGACAAGATAGGTGAAAAAGTCGAATTGTCAAGTGAGTGATAAAAAGGAGGTAGACAGGCATACCACAAGTTTACGCACAACTCTCGAATCCCAAGTATTCCAAGGCACACGACGAGACATCCACGAAAAATGCCTCATCACGCGAGCGCCATCGTTCACGTCGCGCCGTTGTAGCTTGGACGACGAATTCCATCGTGGCAGCGCGGTCGTCGATTTCTTGGTAGAATAAATCTCGCGGAGTCATCATGGGTTCCACGAGAATGAGCGATTCATATGGTAAGGAGGACAGCGCTCTGCCTCGAGCCGCCAGAGTCCTGAATAGCTTGAGTCGAGCAGCGAATGAGAGGAAAAGTCTTGCTCACATAGCTCCAGCCACCGACCGAGTGACCCTACAGCAACAATGCGCTTTCCAAGCATCTGTGGTGAGTACAAAAATGCTGTTATTGCATCGGACCATTCAAATATTGCTGAGTGCGCTAATCAGACAAGTCAAATGACGAGTAGACAGGATGAACGTACAAACTCCGTATTGCCGACTTGCGCTTGTTTCCAGTAGCTTCCGATTCAGGGCAGCAGATTCCCCATGTGTCTGAAAATCGAATGCCCAGGCCTCGCGCAACACTGAGGGTCTGAGCGTGAAAATACGTTGAATCGTTGGTTCCCATTGCTCTTTGTCTACGAGTAAAAAAGAGATCCAGAAATGTTAGAAGCTTTGCAGCCGAGAGGAAGAGCGGGACATACTCGCTCCAATACAATGCGCGAACAGCAAGACCAAGCCTTGGGAGTTCCTCGCCGATTCTACAGTTGAGTATCGATTTGCGGACATTTTCAAAGTTTGGCCAGGCGCGTCTTTGACATTGTAGGGACAGTCGACGGTGATGGAAGAGATTCCGAGTGACATTCTAAAACCCCAGTTATCGCACCGAAGGTCGCAGAGGGCGGTTACGGGTTGACGCGTTGACGGCTCTGGTTAGTAAGCCAGATTTGGTGTGACAGGTCACACTTCAAGTCAGATCCGACGTCTCCGGGCATCTGTGCACAGCATGCGCCAAGCATGCGCGCTTTCTTTTCAAAACTTGTTCAAAACAGTCTCTGGGTAGCCTCGAGTCATAGCTGGTACTTGGGGCTGTACACTTTCACGACACATTTATAGTGCAAAAAAACCGGGAGGTCGCCACCAAACACCACTAAGTACGCATCATCATTGTCGCCGACTTGAAAGAAGTTGAATTTCTGTGTGTCAATTTGAAAGAACACATTCAAGCTGTTCACGGAGATATTAATTATTATTAGCGAACGGATTCCAAGCATGCCCAATGCGCTCCGGATCAGCTGAACCATATAAGTAGGGTATATCGACCAGAGATACTCTAGGTTATAAGGCAATTGGAAACTTGGAACGACTGAAACAAAGGATTGCATTAGTACGTTGCTGTGAGCATTGAGCATAACTCGAAGTATCCTCTGACTCACGATGAAAACAAGAGAGTTAGTCGTTACTGGCGCCATGAAAAAAAAAGCCGTAGGGGTCTGATTGAAAAATTCGGAATCATCAGGCCAAGCCAAAGCTAAACCGGAGGAATGAAACTTACTGTTTGACTGATAGTATATCTGGGGAACAGAGGTTGGCCGGCCGCTATTGTGGTTACGCCAAACCGGAGTCAGGAAGTACGAGTCTTGGTCGAACGTCCAGATAGCTGATTCAGTGTATACCCAGGCTCCATTCGCAGATGTCTGTTGAGAATCGATGTCGGCCGTAGCCGTAAAGAATCCTATTCTAAAGTCGAAGGGCCGATGTCAGGAAAAGTCAACGGGAACAGGTTTGAGACTTCGAAGGTAAAGTCCTCCCGAAGCCGTGTAATATATAGTAAGTGAAATAGATGATGATACATACCCATTATTTCCGATTCTGATTTCGGGTTGACTGGTACTTGAAATGGTGTTGAGGACTAGATGATAACAGGCTTTCTGAACGAGATGATCTTGGAACAAGGAACGAGAACAACGCACGCCCTGAGAAATATGGTAAATTAGGCGGCCCATTTACGATGCTGATAATGAGGCCCGTATTCGAAGAAGTCGACGAGGTGGTGAATGTCACGATGAGGGCGCCGATGACCGAACTTTGGAAGTTGGCGAAAGAGGAAACGGTATTAGGTTGTGCGCTCAGATATCCCAACTTTTCGTCGGTTTTGCTATTCCATACAGCTATGTTGCACGTGTAGCTATTGGATCCAATATGCGAATATTTCTGAGAGCAGCATGACATAGGAGGAAAGAACATACGTTCGAGAGGGAAGTGGAGACGCCAAGCTGCGCGCTGCAGCTCTGGCGTTAGTCGGAGCTTCGAACCAAGGTGAGCGATTGGGGTAGATATAATAACGGTCGAAGGCCCACCACGGCGAGGAGGTAGCGGTGGGAGTCCCATAGCCAGCCGTTTTGCGTTGGTTAGAGGAAGATGATTATTGTCCATCAATTGGGCGCTGGCCGCACTCAACGTAGAAAAGACGAAAAGTGCGAGTGCGAAGTGCATGGCTGCTGCTGAAGAAAGGAAAGGGAAAAGCTATCCGTCAGCACACCATGCAGAGGACAACTCACAAGTTTGGCACGGTCTCTGGTCCGATCAGGGCAGGAAAAAGAATTGAAAATGATTCAACTCCTCTTTCCATGATCGAGGATAAATTTTGCTCATTGTCGCCTGGACGATAAGTTCATAAGCGCCCGACAGACTCCACCGTCAATCCATTGTCCCTGAAATGACAAGAGATAAAACTGGTAAGGCTTTGGAGTCCTACCAACTACAACGCACGAGTAATCTGGGTGTAGCGCTTTCAAACAGGATATCTTTCTGAATACAGATAGATTGCGCGAAAGTCTGGACTGTCCGTTCGACGGGCCCCGGTCGGGAAGACGGCCAATAAACATTCCGTGACAGAGAGGGGAGAAAAAGAGTCAAAGTTGCCAGTGAACGTCAACCTTGTTTCTGTATTGTGCACCAGAATATAGTAAAGACGTCGGATGAAATATTGAGAGATTTTGAAGCGTTTCCGCCGTCAGTGGTGGACGTTGGGTGGACGTAAAATTCAGAGCGGATGCTTGGCGGATGCTGTGACGTGAAGGATCACATTGAATCAGACGGATCAGATCCGACTTGCGCCTTGTCCTCAACCATCATGAACACAACTCAAACACAACTTGAACTCGAACAGAACTCATTCTCTACTCTATCTAAGCTTCCATTTTACGGTACGTTCTTCTTCTCTTCCTTTTCTGAGTCAATTTTTTAATTTTAAAAATTGGCAGGGCTGATATCTCAACTGAGCATTCATTTTCCGCTGTCAAGTAAGTAAACTCTACGGCTACCGTATACACCCAATATCCTGAGGCGGTGTGATTTTACCTGGAAGGATAGAGTAAGCTATTCTTCTGCCAAAATAGCGCGTACGCCAGCTCCAAAGGCAGGGACCTGTATGAAAAGCGCGGCATTTCCATAGATATGGGAAATCGACGCTTCGTTGCCGTACATGATAAAATGCGAAGCAGCTTGGTTCAACTCCGTGAGCTTCGTCACCCAGTGCACAAACACCTTCTGGGTCTCTCTTCCGTTTTGTTCTTCCGGATTCGGTTCCACATCCCATCCGCGCTTCTCCCGGACATGGTTCGCCCCTCCCGTCATCTCGTTCGAGGATTGTTCCAGAGCGTTCGATTTTCCCCTGCAGCTCTCCGCCTTCCTCCCATACCTCGTTTAGATTCAGCACATCATCTGCAAGGACGTCGTGACCAAACGGATCGTTGCCGATGTAGTCGTCCCAGTCTGCGCTGTCGTACAGCATTTTGACATGCGTCTCCAGCCCTAGGCGCGCCGAAACGGCACGAATGCGTGCATCACCGCCCTTTCAGCGACTTCAGAAGGGCTGGCAGGCGACTGGGAGGATAAACTTGTGAGTATTGTTCCATTTTCGGCTCAGACGGCATGGGATATTGGTGCGACAAACCGAAGGCAAGAAACCCGCCTTTAGCAAGAAAGTCAGGATGAGCGAGGAGTGCGCGGAGGGTTTTTTCGAAGAGCAGATCAGGATCGTGAGACGGGGTGACACGCTTGACAGCCTCGCCATTCGTGCTGTCTTCGTCTTTGAGGAAAAGGTTATAGGTGAGAGTGACGCGGTATCCCGATTTGACGGTCTCTACTGAATGGGTGACATCGCTATAGAACGCGACGTAGGCGACGGACGAGGCGTGGTTCGCCGAAGTAATTTCTGCGGCCGAATCGAACGTCCAAGAAGTCCCATTGTGTTCGAGCGTGAGCGCCCCTCCTTCATGCGCAGTCGGGAAAACGACCACAAGAGACCCGATCATGTCGTCTCCTCGGGGGGTATCTTTATGAGCCTTGAAGAACGAACCAGGTCCTGTGAAATCAAAGGAGATCAACATTCGAAGCCCGTCGATGGAACGCGTGTATCAGTTCACACCATAGACGTTCAGCTTATACAACTCAGGTATGAGCGTCTTCCTATCTTCCTCGTCCCGTCCTTGAAGGATATTGTTCTTGATAGCTGCCAAGAGGCCGGAACTCAAGATGTCCAAACGCGAGGCAAATCTATCCAGATCCATCTTGCCCGCCTTTCGATAGGTCTCGTCAAGAACATCGGTCTGATTAACACCGAAGGTGGCTTTCTGGCAGGCGTTTGCGAGATCTTGTAGCTCGTTTTCAGATGCGTTGCTTAAATCGATGCGTCTTAATCGCGATCTCCAATCAGGCCACCGAAAATTTATGGCAAAACGGCGGAGACGCACCGAGTCGGAGGGTTCCCTCCTTCAACATCGTAATATAACACAAGATCTTCAGGCTTCACTCGGTGTACCCCTCCAGTATAGGGAATTTCGGTCTTGATCGCGTTCCGCAAAACTTCGAGGCTATCTGCGATGTCCTGGGGTTTGGGCGCGGATTGAATCGACGGCTGTGCCCTGAGCAAGGGAGGGAATAAAAACCTACAACCTCGTTTGGCATCTCTCTTGAGCGCGGTATGTTGTGGGGACGGAAGGTGCGATGCGAAAAGGAGGAACAGAAAACGGAGAGGTGAGGCAGTTTCTCACCGCGTGTTGTTCCAATATGAGCCTGAGAACGTCGATCAAGATATCTCAACCACAATCTCAACATGACTTGGCTTGGGACTCGGCTCCGAGCGGCAAGGAATACGGGACGATCTTCCCAAGACATGGATGAATGATCATAGAGACAGCCTCAGACGAATGCAAATGCGTATTATTTTCGTGGTACAAAGATCCGACTGATATTTTTGAAGATTCAACTACAGTACACCTACGCAGCCGTCCCACGCACCCCATTGTCGAAGGCTGGAACCTGGACAAAGAGAGCGGCATTTCCGTAAATATGCCCGATCGACGCTTCGTTCCCATACGCAAGGAAATGCGACGAAGTCTTGTTCAGCTCAGTAACCTTGGTCACCCAATGCACGGCAGTCTTCTTCACATCCTTCTCGGCGATTTTATCGTCATCATAGCCCCCCATGTATTCCCGGCGTTCCTCGGCAAAGCGTTTCCTCCCGTTCCGCATCCCGTTCCACAATGATCCCAGTGCGTTCGATTTTTTCCATCATGAGATGATCCTCGCCGTGAAGATGGTTCAGATTCACAACATCCTCAGTGAGGACGTCGTGTCCGACTTCGTAGTCGTACGGCTCGCCGCTGTTGTATAGGATCTTGACGTTCGTCTCGAGCCCAACGCGCTCCGCCACGGCGCGAATGCGCGCGTCGCTGCCCTTGAGTAGCTTGAGCAGCGGTGGCAAGCGGCTCGGCCGCTGGATTCCACGTCCGATTTTTCGTAGTCCCAGTGAGCTTCATCTGCTTCCCCAGGTATCGGGTACTGATGAGACAGGCCGAAGGCTAATAGCCCGCCAGCGGGGAGGAATTCAGCGTCCGCGAGGAGCGCACGGAGGGTCTCCTCGAAGATGCGGTCGGGATTGTGAGATGGGACGAGGCGCGCTCCAACGTCCGGAGACTTGTCTTCGTCTTTGAGGAAGAGATTGTATGTGAGAGTGACGCGATGACCCGACTTGACGGGCTCGACGGCGTGAATCACGTCGCTATAGAACGCAACGTACGCGATGGCTGGGGTGTTCTTGGATGCGGAGAGTTCCGCAGCCGAGTCGAATGTCCACGCTTTCCCCGTCGTGTTCAAGCGTGAGCTCCCCGCCTTCGTGGACAGTGGGGAAGACAACGACGAGAGAGCCGATCATGGTGTCACCCCTCGGGGTGTCTTTGTGGGCTTTGAAGAACGCACCGGGCCCTGGAAAGAGAAATCCAGGCTCAAAGTCGGTCGACATTTTATTTTATTATATTCAGCGAATACGCACCGTAGACGTTAAGCTTGTATAGCTCCGGGACGAGAAACTTTATCACTGCCTGCAGCTTGCCCCTGGAGTATATCCTGCCTGATTGCGGACAGAATCCCAGAGCTTAACACGTCCAGACGCGTCGCAAATTTATCCAGATCCATCTTCCCCCGCCTTGCGATACGTCTCGTCGAGAACGTCAGCCTGATTGACACCAAAAGTGGCTTTCTGACAGGCAGCAGCAAGGTCTTTCAATTCCTCTTCCGACGCGTTACCTAGGTCGATACGACTGCCCATATCGTTTAAGTTTGGCTGGCACTGAATCTGCAATGGCTAGAAAACACACCGATTCGGGGGGTTCCCTCCCTCGACATCATAGTATAAAACGAGGTCTTCTGCCTTAACCGGATGTACCCCTCCAATATAGGGAACCCCAGTCTGAATTGCCTGTCGCAAAATCTGAAGGCGAGCCTCGATGCTCGACGCGTTCTCAGTCTGTGTCGATGGCAATAAAAGTGGCACGGAGTCAGTCGGTACAGTAGGTAGAGAGGGTACAAGTATATGCCACTTACTTTCGAGTCCGACATTGCTATTTAACGCGCTTTCTGAATGGTACGATCGGGAGGACAAAGAGGTAGAAGATAGGAGAGTTTACGGAACCCCGTGTGAACGCACCAGTTTTTATAGCGGGGATCAAACCTCGTGTGCATTACGTGAGGTGGATTATGTCACGGACTCCTACTCGTTTCTTTCGAATTCTTTCAACACCGAAATGGCTGCTTCAGCGCTGTTTCATGCTCGAGGAGCCGAGCTACACATTCTCGAATGACTTGGTCACAATCTTTTCCGAAGATCAATAGATTTGACGTCTTTTTTCCTCTGGTATCAACAAAATTGTTCCCTTTCAAATTTGACTTAGGATTTACTGGTGACAGTTGCGGAGTCTCAGATAGCTGTAGATACCGACCAAAAACCTTTCTCGCGCCTCTGTAGTCGCACCAACCTACAAGTATCGGAACGTTCAGCAATGTCACATTGTGACTTCTCCCGATCATCCCGTCCGGGAATTCCCGACGCATATGCCGATGTGAAATCACGTCTTTCCGCGACCAAATTGTGCATTCTCGCTTCGTCCCTTGCTTCGTCCTCTCTCGGAGTCTCCCCATACTCGTGCCACCATGGCGCACCCTCCAGAGCAAGAGACGCGTCCGCTCCTAGCTGAAAATCCGCCGTATGGATCTGTTTTGGTCTCCCCATTGGAAGGCGCCGCAGTCGACCGTAGTGAAGGGAATGGTGCGTTGGTAGAGGGTGAGCGCGCTCGAGATGCTGACCCTTCGATAGGAATGAGCGGAGAAACGTTCGACAATGTTCCGCAAGCGCGTCGTCAACTGGGTAAACGCTCGAGAATTTCGCACGCAGATGATATTCTGACGGTCCATCTCCAGGTCTTAGTAGCGCGGCATTCCTGATTTTCAATCGTGTCATTGGGACGGGGTACGCGTCTATGCAGCTCAGCATGTGGGGCAATTCAAATCAAACATGTTATCAGAATATTCGCAACTCCGAGCGCAATTTTGCTCTCGTCTGGCAGTGTCGGCATCGCGTTGATAATGTGGGTGCTGGGAGCCCTCATTGCCATCGCGTCCACCATCGTTTATGTCGAATTGGGCACCGTAAGGCTACCATCATCCTCCAAATCTCACTGACGTGTGTCAGGGTCTACCCAGAAGCGGAGGCGAGAAGAATTATCTAGAATACATGTATAGAAGACCCAAATTTCTCGTTACCTGCACATACGGCGTGTACACTTTAGTATCGGTACGCAGCTCTTCACTTCCCCTAAAATGCGACTCACACTACTCAGGGCTCCAACGCCCCCCAACGGTCTCGTTTTCGGGCAATGTATGTATGCAAATATCATCGTCTACTTTGCGCTAACATCCACACCAGACACCCTCAACGCCCTCAACCTCCCCCCCACCCCCTTCAACACCCAACTCACCGCCCTCCCAAGAGGCGAGCGATCGTGGCCGATCAAACACAGACCTCTTTGACAACCCCCCCAAATTAGGCAATCCGATAAAGCCGACCACCTTTTCCTGGTCCGACCGTTCGACTTCTTATTGTGCCTCACAACTGGAACCGATAACGCTAGGATTTCGGCTACCCCCCCATTTTTATACTTCAGGTATAGCTCTGTGCTCTTAGATTATGTTTTCTCTCTCACGTTCTCGACGTATTTGCATATTTGATTGACCATGATGGCATTCGGCAGCCGTCGGCGAAAAGTGGACGGGGCGGGTGAAAGCGGAGATTGATTAATATTGATTCCTTATCTTTGTTTTGTCTTTGTTTATCTCTCTTGATCTTCCCCAACCTGTTTATTTTGGGGCGGATCAATGACATACACCCCCCCTCCCCCCGGTCGCTCGACTTTCGGAGGTCTGTGTCATGGACTTTTATGATCGCTCACCTCTTGCGCCCTCCTCGTCCTCACCTTCAGCCTCCTCATGATCGGCGTCTTCAGCAGATCCGGCCTCCGCCTCCTAAACACCCTCGGGCACATTCAAATTCTTCATCCTCACCACCATCGCCGCCCTCGGCCTCCTCTCCCTCCTCTTCCCCGCCCTCCTCCCCGTCCGCCCAGAATACGAGACGCCCGACAACCTGCGGAGCTGGGAGGCATTTTGGCGGGGCGGGAGGGGGGGACGCGAATTCGCTCGTGACGGCGCTGTATAATGTCATGTGGAGCTTTATCGGGTATTCGAATGCGAATTACGCGCTTTCGGAGGTGAGGGATCCGGTGAAGACGATTCAAGCGCGCGGCGCCGCTGGCGATTTTGAGCGTGGCGGCCGTGTATATGTTGGTCAATGTTGCGTATTTTGCGGTGGTGTCGAGGACCGATATTTTGGGAAGTCGGCAGATTATCGCGTGCGTGTTTGTTTGTTTGCCCTCGATCGTTTCGTGTCTCTGACTTGCTGATACACAGTGCATTATTTTTCCGAAATCTTTTCGGGCCAGCGACTGAGCGTGTAAGTATATTTCATTCGCTTTGTTGGAACTAACAACTAACTAGCGATATGACTAGGCGCTGAGTGCCTGCATCGCGCTCTCCTCCCTCGGAAATGTTCTTTCCGTGATGTTCACGCAGGGCCGCGGTAAGTATAACGCCAAAAGTCTCTCCTTTATATGTCACTGACATTCTGATTTGCTGCAACAGTGATTCAAGAACTCGCCCGCGAAGGCATCACACCCCTCCCTGGCCTCTTCGCAACGAACAAACCCTTCGGCGCCCCGCTCGCAGGACTGACAGTCCTCTACCTCATCTCCGTTGTCCTCGTCGTCGCGCCTCCACCTGGCGACGCGTATCTATTCCTCCTTAGCAAGTGAGTTCTCTCCTCATCCTTCTACCCTTTTTTTCACTTCATTCACTGCATAATAATACTGACCATTTATTTCTACCTCCCAGTCTCCTCCTACTCGCTAACTCTCATCAACACCTTCGTCTCCTTCGGCCTCCTCCTCCTGCACACCAAAGCCTACCGCGCTTGGGGGTGGAACCCACCCTTCCGCGCCCCGCGCGCGGTAGTCGTCGTGGTGTTCGTATCGAATGTGTTTTTGGCGCTGACGCCGTTGGTGCCGCCAGGACCGGGGCAGCGCCCGCCGTACGAGGGCATTCCTTATTATGTGCGTGCATCTTGCGTGTCTTGGCTTACTTTCACTCAATTCCTTCAATCAACTTACTTTACTTCCAGACCCACGTCCTCGTCACCATTGCGGCCTCACAGCTCGGTGTCCTATATTGGTGGATCTGGTCCATTTGGCTGCCTAGAAGGAATGGGTATACGTTGAAGAGGGAGTGGGAGGTGCAGGAGGATGGGGTGTCGAGGTTTGTTTTTGTTAAGGTGCCGGCGGTTGTAGATGCCTCTTAGGAGGCGCGATGAATGGCCCAAGCAGCCATTGTGGTCGAAAGCACGAGTCAGAAATTAATCCATGTCATAATTTGCTTGACATAGAATTTAAACAGAATACTGGGGATGTGCCACCAGCTTCACTCCCCTCACTGCCCCCACCGAGATTCTATCCAAAGCATCAGGAACGCCAGCCAAACCGTTAAGAACGATCTCCACGCGATTTTCCCTGATGACTTGTTTCTCAGCTTTGACAGAAGAAAAATCCGGGAAATTCACGCACTACAACCACGCTCTGCTCAATCAACTTCGGTAACTCCCTGATCAAAATTCTCCCGAATTCGGTATGCTCCAGACGTCCCAAATGAAGCGCCGGATCGCCAACAGGCTTCATCACATCCGGACCCGCGTACAGTCCAGTGTGCGAGTTGAATGTGATGCCGCGGGACTCGAAATCCCTGCTCGGCTTCGCCGTAGGGATACTTGTCGCCACTTTGCCGCCATCGACGACAGAGGTCTACTGCAGCGTCTACCGCACCAGTAGAGTCGTAGACGACATGCACTGCTGGTTTCATCACATGTGCAATGCTTTCGACTGGAACCTCTTTGCGGTCGATGAACTCTGTGGCGCCGAGTGTCTTTAGATAGTCGAAATGGGTGTTGGATGCGTAGACCACGATTGCGAGTGAAGCCGAGGAATTCCAACAGTTGGATGGCTGAAGGTATGTGTTAAGTGTCACTCAACATTGAATTATATCCTCGAAGGCGCACCGAATTGCCCGACAGATGAGCCTCCTCCAATGACGAGCGCGGATTGACCTTTTTGCGGCTTATCCCACGAAATGGAAGGGTTGAGACAGAGGCCAATTGGTTCCGGTGCAAGTAATCCGACGCATGCCGTCGTGAATGTGATAGGAAAAGTTGCTGCCTCGTCGAAATTTATATTCTTGGGTTTCTAGGTTCGGCCCAGGAATGTTAGAAATTCCCTTGAAAGCTGAACATGCACAGTACAAACACGAATGAGCGTTGCGGCGGGAACAACGGTATATTGTTGGAAGCCTCCGTAAATCGCCTGTACAAGTCTAATCGAAAAGCGCAGCGATTTCGTCAAGCTACAAAGCGGAAGGATTAAACAGAGAAACGACGCACATTTCATCCCCCTTCTCAAAGCCCTGCACGCCTTCTCCAACCTCGTCCACGACACCAGAGATATCGGCCCCAAATCACAGCTGGATAAACCGGCATGAACAAATCCATACGGTGCTGGAAATTGTTCATCGGATTCAACCCTACCGACATGATCTTCACCCGTACTTGCCCCGGTAAGGGGACTGGGACGGGGAGACTCCCTACGACGAACGGGGCTTTGGGGCTGGGGATGATGAGGGCTTGCTGGGTTGTGGATGACATTAAGAGGCAAGTAATCAAACACCGTGGTTTGGCCCAAGCGAGCCATTGATTGATCGGTACACCGATCATTATCTCATTCCGCGTCAACTCGACACCACAACGCGTAGACAACGCGTCAATAAAAAACTGAGCTTCGAGCTCTTTTGAATGTGTAAGTAGTAGTATATTGATACAAGTACAAGCTAATTTGAATTCTAAGCAACAGACTCTTGAGGATGCGCTACAAGCTTCACCCCGCTCACCCCCTCCTGCCGCCAATCTGTCCAACGCGTCAGGAACACCCGCCACCCCGTTGTGAAGAACTTCTACCCGATTTCCCTGGTTCATCGGTGAGTCTCGTAGCAAATCCAGCAAATGCAACACGTACCACGACTAAACCCTGTTCGATCAACTTCGGCAACTCTCTAATCAAAATCTTCCCAAACTCGGTATGCTCTGGACGACTAGGATAATGAGCTGGATCGCCAAGAGGCTTCATCAACTCCGGCCCCGCGTAAAAGCCAAAGTGGGAGTTGAATGTGATTTTGCGAGCAGCGTAGTCCCTCGTAGGTTTTGCACGGGGGTTCGCAGTGGAGACAATGCCACCATCGACGACGGAGTCGACTGCAGCATCCAACGAGCCAGCGCAGTCATAGACGACTTTGACTGGCGGTTTGACAACGAGATTTTTCGACGGGGACGTCTTTGCGGTCGATAAACTCCGTCGCGCCGAGTTCTTTGAGGTAATCGAAATGCGAGTTGGATGCGTAGACGACGATGCGTGTGAAGCCGAGGAATTTGAAGAGTTGAACGGCTATCGACGGAAATAATTGACAATTTTCAATGAAAAGTAATCAGACGACTCACCGAACTGGCCAACCGACGTCCCGCCTCCAATCACAAAGGCAGATTCACCCTTGTGCGGCTTGTCCCAGGAGAAGGTAGGGTTGAGACCGGGACCAATCGGCTCTGGTGCGAATAAACCAACGCAGGCAGTCGTGAATGTGATAGGGAAGGTCGCCGCCTCGTCAAAGCTGATGTTTTTTCGGTTTCTATAAAGTCAACCAGGCAATCAATGTTGGGAGAATTGAACGACGTGATTGAATTTGATACGCACCCGGATGAGAGTCCCCGCTGGAACTACAGTATACTGTTGAAATCCACCGTACATAGTTTGCACAAATCTTCAGAAATCGTGAGCGTCATGTTTTCCCGAAGCATAAGCTAAAGAAAGACCGTACACTTCGTCTCCCTTCTTGAATCCCTGCACGCCTTCGCCGACTTCGTCAACAACCCCGGCGATGTCGCTCCCGATCACAGCAGGATACTCCGGCATGAAACAGACCCATATGGTGTTGCATGTTGTTCATGGGATTCAACCCGACAGACATAACCTTGATGCGGACTTCGCCCTGGGCGGGGACAGGGATGGGGAGCGGGCCAACTACATAAGGGGCTTTGGGAGAGGGGATAATGAGAGCTTGCTGAGACTCGGACATGATGATTTGGTGGATGAAAACGCCGGCTCGTGGGCGTCCCTTATATACTGCCAGACTGTTTCTATTCTCAGACAGCTACGGTGTTGAACTTCCGAAAGCAAACCGAAACTGTGTTGATTTGTGATCACCTTTTACGGAGTCCGCGATTGATTGAACGGTAGTACGATCAGTAATACGATCAGAGTTCCGTCCGGCTCGCTCTCAGCGTCAGTTTATCTAATCATCCCAGAAGGTGACGCAGCATAGAGAGAAATATATACGAGCAACTATAGAGCCTGCAGATGAATGTTGCTGTTATTGTTGACGAAAGCGAAGCCCTACAATGCGGGGTTGTGGAATGATGCCGCTCTCGGATCACGATATGATCAAACGGGTCAGCCGGCATGTGACGCGGTAAACAGGGTGTTCATTCGAAAGCGAGTTATCAAGTAAAATCGATATGATTACAAGGTAGTGGTACGGTGTATATGTGCGGGAAAGCATGAGAAAGTGGCAACGCGGGTGAAGAAACAACATTCAAAGTCATAAGCAAGCAAGTATGTATCCCCGCAAAAGAAAACAGCAAGAAAAACGGATAGGATATACCCCATGATTCCCAATTTGTACGCTCGAAGGAAATGAAATCAAAGATGGCCGAACGAATCATACGTCCTTGGAAAGAGGGGCGGCCTTGAGCATTGTTGCAGCCTTCTCACCGATACCGTATATGATCGACTAGATAGATTTGCTGAGGTCGAGAGAACGGGGTAACAGATGATAATTAATACTCACTGAAGGGTGCGAACCAGACTGTGTCGGGAAAATTGAGCCATCCGCGACGAACACGTTCGTTGTTCCTTGAAGTAGTCAAAAATCTCAGCAACGCGTACAACCAATAATCGAGAAAAACCTACCCTGGACCCGCAAATTCGAATCCACCACACTCCCGATCGCTGCCGTCCCAAGGGGGTGGTACGCCACGCCCATCGAATCCTTGACAAACTGCTGGAACTGCGCCTCGGTCTGCACGCCGGTGCCGGGTGCGAGCTCCGCGCCAATGAAGGGCTGCAGGCTGGATTGCGAGGCGAAGCGGCGGGCGCGGATGACGGCTTTGGTGAGGATATAGAGGTCGAAGGGGGATTGCATCCTATGTCCAAGTCAGCTGGAGAGGTCTCGGAGGATGAAGGAGGCAGACGAGACGTACAAAGCCAGATCGAATTGCGGCGCCGCCTTCGGGTCGGTTGAGACAATGTGCTGGGATTCATGCGTCAAATGATAAACAAGGATTTGGGATGTCAAGAAGACTCACCGTAGACCCCCTCGACATTGGGTGCAAGAGAATCGGCAAGAACACAAGGTTAGCCGGGTTGGGGAAACCCATGAACTCGACGATGACGGCGTCCTTCTCGAACATGGTGATCAAAGCTTTGTGTGCGGTGGCGCTGAGACCTGGCGGGGCGGTTTGCAGGAGGGTATGGGCGGTGTTCCATTCGTCATCGGTTAGGAGGGTGCGGGGGGTTTCGACTGGTAAGGCGAGGGGTTATTATTGTTATTGAGTCGGAGCGGAAGGGAAATAAGAGAGGGGAAGAGGCGTACAGTTGAGGGTGAGTTGCAAGCCGGAGTTGGTGATACCTGAGATGCGGTCAGTTTTAACTTCTCGAGGTATTGGGTCTGCAAGGCAAGCTCACCGGAGGGCCAAAGATGCGACGTATCTCGTAGTCGGTTCTGATATTCGAAGGCGGCATCAGTTCAAGGCAATAAAGGATAAAGGGGAATTAGCTTGAATATGTACTCACGTTCACTGAGATTTTCCCCAACGGCTGGAAGGTTGACGACGGTAGAAATTCCGAGGGGGTTCAATATCT
>JAWWNJ010000430.1:0-25990 GCA_037176885.1 Favolaschia claudopus
TATCCCACACCAGCAAGTTGAGAATGATACAGCTTTTGCTTTCTGTCTCAAAGTATCTCATGAATTGTGATGCATAAAGATTACCCGTCAATTAACTCAATTTCGACACCATCAAAAGTATCCACTCTGTATTGGGTCGTCAAGTGGATTTCCCATTCTTCAAGAAGGTGTATGGAAGGAAGACATACAGACCTACTTCCTCCATGCCTAAAACTTGGATTCTTGTCCCTATTAATTCGTTTTATACAATGATTTTATCAGGTTTCATCAAAATATGCCAAGGAAAGATCATCTGATTATACAGTGAGTACCACCTATTTATGCACCGGATTTCTGTTGTATTGGAGGGCAATAGATGCCAAAGATTATGTCTACCTATCCTAGATGGTACAATACTACAAATTTCATCGAAAATAATCGAATCTTCGGTTACTTTCTGTGATGACGAGTATTGGGCAAGTGCATTTAACTGATAGATACAGTACAATATATACATCTGAGCAGAGTATGTCCTCAAGAAAATATATACAGTATTCACTGACACTAAGTTCAGCGTCCGCATCTCAAGTAAATTGTGACGGAAGCGAGGGAAAGTCGAGTTCCGGCACAAGGGGATCAAGAGAGAACTGGTGTAAGGACTAAATTGACCAAGGGAAAACTATCTACCACAAGAGCTGACTACTTATACAGGGAAAAGAGAGGCTGTGTGGGGGAGCCAAGGGAACGGACACGGGGAATCATCGCCGTGAGCGGATGCGAACGCAGATCCGTCACATAAATGTAAGACTTAAGTTGAGCCCTCCATTAGGGATATTCAAAGTAAACCTGCGCTTCTGCGCTTTTGACGCTTTTGCGCATTTGCGCTTCTCGCGGCATGTGCTGTCAGACTCGGCAGCCACGGCGAGTCGGCAGCGCGGGACATTAGGTCACCGCCGCTACTACTACCTAATCAGGACACTCTCTAAAATTTTCTTTACTCTCGGGTTTTGAATTATGTCTGTGGAGAGCCGGGGGAATTCAAGTTTTCAAGTTGCGAAAAGAGAAGAGAAAGAGAGAGAAAAGGGAGAGACTCACTATGTATCTAAAGGCCTGTTCCCAGATAATCAGCGCTCAAAAGTCACTGTAGCCCTCACCAGAGTGGATGTGATTTCTTATGCCCTGATTAGGCAGATCAGAGGAATTCAAAGTATGGTAAGACGTATGTCCTTTCGGAGCAGCTGCCTCCTTGAGACATACTCTCAGCCAATCAAATTCAAGATCTCCTCGGAAGTTTCCTCGGCCGTTCTCACAATGAGTCCGAAAAAGCCGATGAGCCACTTTTATGGTTGCGGCCAACACTTCATGACAAGCCGTAATTTTGGTCAAATCCACTCCAGATTGCAGATTCAGAACCGCAGAATGAGGTTTTATTAATAAAATTTTCGTTTCGAGGGGGGTTGTACCGTGGGAAAATAAAACGCGAAATTTGGTCGAGGTTCAGAAAAAAATGGGCTTGGATGCCTCGGAAAGTGTTGTGAGTGGTGTATGGCATTACAAGAAGGTGCAAAAAAACTTCCTCAAGCTGACATTTGGTGCAAAATGTGGGCTTTTTGTGCTGGAGGAGAAGGTGATTGACATACACAGCCACCGGGTAGAGCCCGGCCCGGGATCAAAAGCGCGAAATCTGTGTGTGAAAAACATTTTTTGCAGTTTTCAAACTTTTGGTCCAGTAGGTGTCTAGGTACATCTCTTCTGATGCTTTCTGCACAGTTTCAGGAAAATCCACGTAAAACTGGGGCACTAGTAGCGATTTCCAAATCGGGTAAAAAGTTTGTCACGAATTGTTGGCCGCAACCATACTTACTTCACAACTTGGACTCCGTTGGACCGTTGCTGAGTTTACGTCGGAGACAATACAGCAGTCGTCCTGGCACATAAGCATTGAGTATAGGCCACCAAAGATAACCAGAAAATACAATTGACTGCGGAAAGGAGCAATAACTACTTATACTTACACGGCGAGTCTCTGAGTGCATGCTGGAAGCCCAAAATTCAAGTTCAGCCAGAAGGCCCATGCAAATCGAGTCGGACGGCGAGAAAATATAGTTTATGCGATTCAGAAAACAAACACTATATATTTTCCCCATCAACAATCACATCTTCTGTGCCGCTGTTCTTTTAATCTTTCCTCTTACCAGTGCATTAATTCAAGATGGTGTGAGGGAGACAGCGTTACAACGAGATAGACCTAGATATAGAAGCTAGCAGTGTCGGAAAAATGCCGGATTGCTTCGAACGGCTTCTAACCAATTAGGACCTTCGAGAACCTTAGGATGGCTTAGAACCGCTGGCAGTGTGGCTTATAATCCACCCTAAGCTAGCTCGAAGACCTTATAAGCCAAGCAGTGTCTTAAGGGGATTGGAGGTGTCAGGCCATCTGAACAAGTTAATAAAAATGGGAAAACATCGGTAGACGCTCGCCCCCGTGTAAATTCATGAAAATTGGCCGCACAGAAAACCGCAAAAACGTTTGAAGTCCAAATGCCGAGATGCCGAGTAATGACGTCAGCGCTCCACATCCGCAGCACACATATGCTGCGAACGCTGCTCGTCTCTCTTGTCTCCTCCCACCACCACCACGCCTCGACAACGTCGCCGTCAGTACCTCCCCCTCACCGCTCAACGACCCGCATGCATCTCGTACCCGCCCGGCGCCGCTGCTGCCGCTGCCGGCCGTGCACACGACGTCAGCAACTCGAGTCCGTATGGCAAAGTTAGCGAGAACTTACGACGAAAGGTGCGTCGATCATAGAGCTTTTCACCCTGTCCCTAATGCCTTCCTCACTAGGCTTGGCCGCCGCGTTGCAGTCAAGCTGCAGTCGACGTCTGACTGCCCCGAATCCGCCGTCATTACCCCAACGCAACTCCCCCAGAATCCCCCTTCTGCACCTCCATACATTCATAAATCGTGCAATGCTACCCTTTAGGTGAGCTGTCGACTTGTCATATTCTGTTCACATTTTTGATCCACACGTCGTGCAGGCCATCGAATGTTCAGACTAATCCCTTAGCGTGGATCACACGACAACGACGATGCGCCGGTATGTTTATCTGTTTTCGCCTTCGCTTTCGCCCTCCTCATCTCTACTTTTGCCAGCGTCAACCGTCGCAAGCCCAGTTATCTCAAGTGGTCTCAGGCGGGGCTGTTTCAATCCGGATTTTCTCGAGATCACTCGCCGCATGCTCGGTGTTCATCTCGTTGTGCTTCGCCCCCGCCGCGCTCGTCCGTGCGTCGCGGGAAGCAGCGCAGGTAGTTATACTGTACCACTATTTAGAATTGAAACAAAACTGTGTTCATCCCTCTTCATGTGTGATGTAGTACTGTCATAAATGCAGGATAACTACTGGATACCTATTGTGCAAGCCAGTGGATCCTAGCGGCTTCCAAGGTGCTGGAAGGCTCTAATCGCGTAATGGATTAGAGTGGCTTACAGGTCACCCGGGTGTCTTAGAGACCATCATGAAGTTTTAACTGTACATTATAAGAGACCCCGAGGCTTGGGGCCTTCGAACGGCTTCAAACTACTTACAGACCGCTATAAGCAATCTGGGATTTTTCCGACAAGAGCTACTGTGATTGATGCAAGTAAGAATGCGGGGCCGCCAGAATTCAGTTTAGAATATTTAGGAATCCATTTTCCAACCTTGGTATTGGTTCAGTGTGGTGATAAATCCAAGACTGATATTCCGCCGTCTTTGGACACGCAAAATTCTCGCCTAGTCTTCCAGATAAAAACCCGCAGCAGATGAGCCGAAAATACTGTTGCTGAGAGAGTATCCGGTCGGTAGCTCTTGCACGCGCTCCTCGGCACGAAGTGACGCCGGTGCATTGGTGTTGTACGGCCGAAAGTAGAGACTTGGGGTGGGGCGGATAGCGGGCCGGAGAAAGGGAACCAGTTGGAAATGGGGCAGGCTTCTGGGGGGTCGCCTTCTTCCGGTGTTCCTCCTCGCTCCTCCGTTCATGCTTGCGAGCAAGGACTGTGTGTAGAGCGCGACGCGACGGTGGAAGTTGATTGACAGCATCAATCATGTGCAGTGTTCCACCTTAAGCCCTTATTAAGGGCTCCTCCGAAGGCTAAGCCCTTAAGAGGCTTAATAAGGCTTATTAAGGGTTCATATTAAGGGCATATTGAGGGGCCTTAGAATGAAAAATGAGGATTTTTCTAGGCATTTTCAGGTGCATTTTTTTGGGGAGTTCCAAGCCGTTTTTGCTTCTTACAGCTTGCTCCTGCTAATTTTGATGTTCATGGACAGTTGCAGCAGCCTATCAATTGCTCCCTCCACAGCAATGCAGGTAGCCTAGGGTGCTGTTTATTATTTCGGTTAATAAACATTGTTTTAAACACCGGTTTATAAACCGGTTTTTAAATGCTCTGGCGAAAACCCCCGGTTTATAACTCGGTGTGGCTGTGTCCGGAGTGGGGGAATGGTACATCCTACCTGCATTGTAAGAGGGTAAATTTCGGTTCAAGAAAGAGGTAAAATGGCCCAGAATCTATTTGACTTGCTGAGGCTCGCAAGCCGTAGACAAGCCGTCGATCCGAGCCTCCGGCATGGCAATCACCGTGTGGTAATGACTTGGAATCAATTGGCTCCGTGGTTAACTCGCATCTGGGGAAGTGAAAGGGACTGCGAAGCAACTATTTCGGTGTGGATAAGGAGGTGGAAGGGGCCAGGGGCGAAAATTTGGTTTTTACGCTGCAAAAAATCCGTACTTCAGGCAAATTTGGGGGCCCTGTTTTCAAACCGGTTTATAAACACACAGTTGCCAGACGAAAATTAAAAAAGCGTTTATAATGGCTCTGGGAATTATAAACAGCACCCTAAGGTAGCCGAGAAGTTGACTGGGCTCATGTTCCGATGTGCTTCGGGACCACTGCCCGGAGCACCAACTTTCAATGCCGTTTGATCCTTGTGATAACGCTGCCAGGCATCCCACGGCTGCCGGGCTTGCAGAGGCTAGCCGAGGACGTGACGTAATCTAACCTAAGGCTTAATTAAGGGTTAAGATGGATCTAGCTTCATGTTAAGCCTTAGCATTAACTTGAAATTAAGGCTTAATTCATTTTAAGCCTTAACCCTCAAGGGGTGAGCGATCTCTGGATCACTCAATACTTCCCACGACCCACCCCCCCCAGAAAAGGCAATGATCACCAGTTGCCATCAACCGCCGCCTCAAATGCATCGCTGTTTCTGCAGAGTTCTGGTGTCCGCGGGGGGCTGTGATGGGTTGATTGGGCTCGAGAGTTGTGCGAGTGCCCTCCTGGCTCTGTGCTTTCAATATTTACAACGAAAAATTCAGCTCAGTCGTGATTCTATTATTAGGCCCTCATACAAAGAAACGAAAAAAAAAACTGCAACCGACCCTCCTGAGGGTCAGCAAATGCATTGAACTTCCATCACCAGTGCTCGTTGTGCCTCAGATCCAGTTTTCGCTGCAAATACGCCGTGAGTTGCAAGAGATCAGTGAGTGATCAGTGATTTCGCACGCCAACATCAAATTGACAGATCCAGAGATCGCTCACCTCTTGTTAAGTGACGGTATAATAATAACTGTTAACCCTTAAGGAGAACACTGATCATGTGAACTCGGAAGCGTTGGGATCAAGTCGGATCACACAAGTATGCCTTTTTCGGACATACTCCTCCAGACATGATTAATGAGCCGGGAACCCCGGGTGATGGCAAATCGGTGGCCCGACCGATTAAAGCCGATGGCCCCCGGCTAGTAGAACCCTGGGCAATCTGAGGCTATTTCCGGCGAAACGTTTTAACAGAGATGGCACTCTTCAAAATGAGCGATTTCCAATTTGTCGTGATGATTTTTTGATGGGACATCAGATGTGCAGAACCATACATGACAATATTAATGTCACCCCCACACACGCTCTTTATTTTGCTTGACTTCATTTTATATCCAGTACTATTTAATCATCCGTCCCACGCAGTCGAATCGTGAGTGCTGCCTGTGAAGCCATACCCAAAATCGATGATACGAAGGTTGGGGAGCGAAATCACCTGTCCGAGCCATCAGCGACAAGGTTGGCAACGTCGAAGGTTGGCAACGTCGAGATAGTAGTGCTTACCTGTATATTGAGTATATAATTGCATTTCCTGTCAAAGTAACTTTCTCCGAACCAAAATGGGCGATCAAAGAGCGGGACGAGAGTCCCATCGACAAGACACCAGCCATCGCGCTACGCCTTGCACGAGTGTTTCTCAACCCAGTCCTTCGCCTGTTCCTTCTCAGCCTCGGTCGGCATGCGCACTGCCTCCGCCATAAAATCCTTTCGCAGTATTGCCGTCATCACACGGCGTGTCGCTAGTGTCACCGTACCCTTCCCCACACCTGCCCAATTCGCGACTTTCTGCAACCCCGCAGCATTTCCTGAGTGCCCAAAGCGGAAGAGGGTGATGGCGAGCTGATCTTCGATGGGCATCTGGACGTTACGGGAGTCGTTGGTAAAGATGTCATCGTCCGAGATGCGAGTGACGAGTTTGTCGAATGTGGAGGGAGAAACACGAAGTTCCTGGCGGAAAAGATCTGCGCGGGAGGTTTTCATCTCCCCAAGAACATGCCGCATGAAGGCCGGCCCACGGGGAAAGCCGTCGCGGGGCATCTCATAGCGCTCGGCGTGCATCTCTTCCAGCGTCTGGCGGACCCAACGGAGGGGGTTGTTGCTGTGCGCGGTGTTTACGGGGTCGTCTGTAGGGATGTCGTCCCAGTCCCACATAGCCAAGCTGTCGCTTTCCCTGCTGAAGAACTGGACGACTCAGACGAGTCGGTGCTGCTGACATCGTCATCCAATTCCAGATCTGTTGCATCCAGCGGAAGGAGCTCCGGCATCTGTTCATCCTCATTGCTCTCGGAGTCCGAAGAAGACTGCGAGGAGGACTCCGAAGCCTCCCAGTCCGAGTCAAAGAGCGCCGACCAGTCCTCGCTGGAATCTGAGCTGTCGCTGTCCGTGTCGAAGGAACCGAGGGAGGCATCAGAGGACTCAGAAGAGCTGGGAAGATCGAGTTCCGAGGGTAGGGACAAAGGAGAGGCAGGCAGAAAGAGCTGCTCTTGCTCTTCTATGGTAAATCCTGCCCGCCGAAAAGTTTTCTGTAGTTTATTTCTGCAGCGAATGCGGGCCTTGAGGCGGCGGGTGTGATGCACTAGATAGGCTCGGAGAAGGCGGCGGGTGCGCGCCTGGCGCGGCGACAGTCGAGCCATGGAGCTTGAGGTCTTGTCGACGTCGTGGGGTGTGTGCACAGAGCAAAGGTGATGGGATCAAAGAAATAATGCGGAAATGACTGGATTATTTTGGACTTGAATACAGAGTAAAAGAGATAGCTATGAGCAGAATCGACGACAGAATCGACGGAGAATCGAGAGTTGTGTCGGAGCGGTCAGAGTGACATCTCGATTCTGCGTCGATTCTGGACCCAGAATCGGATCAGAATCGTTCTCAGAATCGGCCGAGAATCGACGCAGAATCGGCCACTCTGACTTCCCCTATGGTGCGCGTCACTTAGTCACCGCTTCTCTTGCATTACTGCCAAATCGGCCGGAGGCCGAAATTTTTTCAAATACCCTATCTGAGCGTGGATTTTGACACAATTTGGGTGCTTTTCAAGCGGACTTTTGACATACCTAGAGCCTAATCTGGGGTGTATAAAACAGTACCATAGATACTGGGCTTCGGACCACACAATGTTGAGCCTTGTGGAGGCAACAAATGCCGGAACTGGCCTGTACTGCCAAATTGGGTGGGGTGAAAAGTTATAAGTCCTTCGAATATTTAAATTTGGGAAATCCGTCTTGTGAAGTTGTTCCTCTGTTGAAAAGGAGTCGATTGGCAAGAGGAATTAAAAATGGGATAAAAACTGCGGCCACAGATGGTCTTGTCATCGAGAGGTGGTGACTAAGTGACGCGCACCATAATAACCTCAGTCTCCCGCAGTAGGTGGGATGGACCCGGCCTTATACGGGTTGCGCAAGAGATTCAATGACCACTCACAACTCTGATAGTCTACCGCTTCCCGATTCACGCATCTGCCATTTCACCAGCCTTCGACGACCCCGTCGTTGTCGCCGTACGAAGAACTCGGCCTCAGCCCATAAGATTCTCAGGGGTCCATAGCTACATACTCAATTATAATAATGAGGCAAAGATCTTGGAATCAGTCCCAACTTTGACCACCCCACACCCACGATGATTCGCAACACGCGCTTCAAAGCCGATTCGCCACATCAAAACGTGGCTGCGATTCGAATCGCGATTCAAATCGTTGAAGCGGCTCTCGAGGCGCTTCAACGATTCAACGCGATTCATCCTTGACCTATATTCCAATCCTGCCCAAAGTCAGCGCTCTTTCGGCTACCGCTTTTCAGGACGAAAGCGTGCAGAATTGGATGAGGACAACTTTCGTTGAAGAGCTCACACTCCTGCATGCGCAGGCAGGCGACCCCGCCGACCTCCTCTTAGTACAAAATGCCGTGTTACGCAAAGCGCTCGAGGATCTATTCAAGATTTGCTCCGCCAGCGATTCGAAGCTAGCAACACTGACCGCCATGCTCGAACGCCGCACCGCTGCTCTCTCGCCGGCACAAGATTTTTCGACTAGCTCTTATCAGTGATCACCGTAACGGTGAGTATCTCCTTGAAGTCGTGTGAAGATCACCAATCAGAAAATTATACAGCGCTCGCTTTCTCGTCTTCTCCGTCAACCCCTCCCCGGGCATCTGCCAGCGCTACTCACTCCTCGCCGATCACCGTCCTCTTTGATAGTGAGATGCGCGAAACCGGGACATATGAGGCCACCGGCGATGATGGCTCAACCGACCGACGCGCATTTGTAAACAACAGTCCCCAGTCTCCCGACGACATGCGGGTTCCAACACAGGTTGATCTTGTTCTTCCTCCCACCGAAGCGTTCTTCAAGCCAGGTTTGCTCATTGCTGCGGTATTCATATCTTTGATAGGCGGCCCACGAGGCGTAGTCCCCCCGCTATTCGGACAGAAGTCAGCTCGGTGGCCAGACGTCTTTGCTCTCGTACAACAGCCAAAACTTTGTTGGGAGGTGTGGGGCCCGAAGTCAATCGACCGCTACAGGGATGTTAACGAGATCTGCACCTCGTGGATCGATGGTGATGCTGTCTTCAACGCGGCGGGTACCCAAAAGGGGAAGAAGCCTCCGCTCAAATTTGTGGAGCAATACCTTCATAATCGGTGGCGAACTTCAGACGACCAGAAGGTGCTGTTTTGTTTTATGTATCTGCTGTGTCACTTATTTTGCTCTGCAGGCGAGGACGAACAACGCGCAGCATTGGAGTAGGTACCGCGAGATACCGGAATGGATTGAGCGCGAGGCGAATCGTCGAGGAGTTGCGCCTTCAATCATTGTCACTGAGCTGGAGGGTATGAGGGTGGTGAATGATGTGATGAATTGGTTGCGGAAAGAGATTGAGGTTCTTCGTAAGGCGGCCGCAAAGACAGCGTCAAATCAGGTGCGTAACTCAATAGTCGAACCAAGTTGCTGCTGCTTAGCAGCTATCAACTGTAGGTTGATGCAGCGACGCCTTCATCTGCGTCGAGTCCCGACCCTGAACCTACGACGCTAGGGCAGCCGTTTGAAGAGGACACGAGTAAGCGAAAGCGCGCCGCACCGGTGAATGCGCGCCGAACAAAGAAAGCGAAGCGTTAGGCTATAATTCTACGGTATTTCCTGGACTATATGGTTTTGTATTACACTCGACTCTCTCCCCCAACCCGAATGTGTCTGAGACAGCAAACCGGTACAAAAGCTTCACAATGTAAAACAGGAGGCCAGTCTTCTTTCTTTCTTCTACAATCACCACTACTTCAACGGTCCAATGGGTTCTCCGAAGATGTGGGAGGTGGGTTGTTGTATGTCTTGGAGAGCATTACTATAAGTCCTTCATCCACTCAGATTCTCGAAGGCGGTCCGCAACACCGCTCATTGCTCAACCTCGCAACAAAGGAAGACTTTCAGTCAAACAATCGTCACCTTCGTACATTTATCCTTGGTGTTGATATCAGGTTAAGGATCTATTCATAGCCCGGAACTACCGACGCTCATTTCTAATCAAGGCAATCGAAGCCGTGCTGCGGAAAGCTGGCGTACTACGTCCTGGCCGTGCTGGACAAAAATTGATCCTTGAAAAATTGTTTTATCAACTTGGCAATTTCTCGCTTGCCTCTCTTACCCTTGTTGCCGTTCTTGATGGTCCAGGTCGCCCCTCCGAGAAACGAGGTATCAAGGTCATCCCTCGGTCCATGTGGTTCACCGAACCTGTAAAGAAAATGTTTACGGCGTTTGGGTACAATTTTTACGAGGTAAGCCAAGCGTACCTTTTCTACAATGTGGAATGACTGACTCGTCACGTAGGCTCCCGGCGAGGCGGAGGCGCAGCTGGCATGGCTGAATCAGCAAGGCTTCATTGACGGTATCCTCACCGAGGACAGCGACGCATTTATCTTTGGTGCTCGTTGTGTGATTCGGGGGTAAGTTTTCTTGTTGTTATAATGAACGGTAGGACATTCATTCGAACTCTGTAGGCCAAAGGTCGAAGACTCGGCACTGGTGTATTACATAGATTCCATTGAGAATACGGCAAGTGTCGCCCTGGATCAGCCCGGCCTTTTCCTCTGTGCTCTGTTGCTCGGCGGTGATTACGCCGCAGGTATTGCAGGTATCGGCCCGGCAACTGCTTGGGCGCTGGCAAGGCACGGTTTTGGTCAGAAGCTTGTCGACATTATGAATTCCTATGTCGGCAATGAACGCCTGGTACACCTCGCAGTCTGGCGCACTGCATTGTGCAGCGAGCTGCGCACCAACTCGTCCGGTCTATTAGCGAGACGGCTTCCAAGTGTTGCCGACAACATCTCCGAGACTTTTCCCAGTGTCGAGGTCATTAATTTATACCTACACCCGCTCATCTGCACATCTCTGGGATACTCTGCCTGACTGGTCTTCCTGGCGCCCTCGCGACCCCGCCATGCCCCTCATTGCCGAATTCTGCTCGTCTATGTTTGGATGGCACGGCGACTCTCTCCTCAAGAAACTCAACTCGAACGTGTTCCCGGGTGTAACATTCAGGATGATATCTTCGGTGCGTCCATGTTTACATTCCCCGCTCATATAATAACTATTCGCCAGCCTCTTGTACTCTATGATAAAGTCAATCGTATCTTTGCGTCGCCCGGCATCGGAGGCTCTGTGGAGACAATTAGAGATGCGTCGCCGAGTTACGCTAGTAACCCAGACCTTGCGCCATTGGAGCTGAAGCGTGTTCGTATCGCATGAGCCGGATTTGTTGCCTGCCCTCAGCTTGCTGGTTTGCCCCCGCTCTCCAATACCAATCTCAAGCTTGTTTCCGTTCCTCAAGTCATTCTCGCTGTAGCAATGCGCGACACAGCCATGGAGGAGACCGATGTGAGCTCTGTATTGTCTTCTGATTGCGATGCTGATTCAATCTATCCTGTAGTTGGCCGAGATTCCTGGAGGTGTCTCCGCATACGATGAAGCCATTGAAAGTGATGGATTCAGAGGAAGAAGACTTGGTAACGGCGCACTCAAGCCTGGCTAGGCAAGGAGGAGTCATTGATTTAACTGGAGATGATATCCAGTTGTAGATTATCAAGCTGTTTCACCCATTCATTTGTATATCATGCATTTCCGCGACTGACTGTTCCGGAACGGCATAAGGTTTTTATTCATTTCCAGGCTCGTCTATTCATATATGTATGCTTCTCTGCCTGCAAAAACATCGTACCAGCCCAATAGAACGCAATTCATTAGAATGTGATGCGTGGTCGTAGCATTGTATGAGTTATTAGGTCTTATAATCCAAGGGAAACACACCTCAAAACTACTCATAACAAGACATATGGAGGGTCAACTTTGATTGAAAAATAATACTGAGGCCGCAACCCGCAGCGCGAAGGGCAGGGAGGGAGAAAAGTCGACAGCCAGAGAAAATTCCCTTTCCGGGCTCGTAGGAGGTTTAGATGGGATCAAATTTCCTTTTCAGCCGAGACGATCACTTACCTAGCTCACTCAAAGAGTGGTTACCCGTGCGATTGCGACGATCGAGAAAGTTGTGACCCCCAGCGAGAGAGGGTTCGGCACACGCCTAGCGGAGTTTGAAATGCGTTGACCTGGAGGCAGTGCACTACCTGATCGGGAAGTGACCGGGTGAGAGGTCACAAGTTTGACGCTATAGAACTCAAGAGGTGAGCGATCTCTGGATCTGTCAATTTGATGTTGGCGTGCGAAATCAGTCATCGCTCACTGATCTCTGGCAACTCGCGGCGTATGTTTCAGTGACCGCAGCCAATGCCAATTCCCCGTCGTCGACGTCTGGTCAGTGCCCTCCTCGACGGAGGCCGAGAACATGTGACTTTATAGCCCTTCTTAAGGCCTTTAACACCGTCCGAAAAATGCTAGAGGCCTCATTATAGCCCTCCTATAGGGCTAGAGCGTTGTAGGCCTTATCCCTTCGGACGGTCACCGGTATGTTTTTCCGACATACATATCCTGTTCTTTTTCGCTTGTTTCGGCGTTTTTCCCCTTTCGGACACCCAGTAGTATGGTCGGAAAACCGTAATGCATTACCCCTTTATCCTGGGACATCCTGGGACAAACAAAGCCAAAGCCGCCGCAGGAAAGGTCACGTGATGTCCACGTCTTCCTCTCTCCACCACGTCAGACGGTCATGACATATCCACGCATGCCCCCCGTTAGCGAGAGCTGGCCCCTGCCGCCATCCAATGCAATCGGATTAGATCTAAAGAGCCGCAAGGCATGGGAGGTTCTGCTTTCCGCCGAGCGCGAGGCTCTGGCGGCCCTCAAAGCAAAGGTCAAATATCAGGACAAGCTCGTGGCTGTGAGATTGGTGGCCTGGTTCCTCAAAGACTTTTGGGAGCACCAGCGAAGCACTGCATACAAACGCCTGCTTTTGAAGATATTTTCGTGTGAAGGAGTGGTAGAAAAAGTCTTCCAACTAGGTCTGGTTCTCCGAAACCATTTAATTCGTGTCTGTGCGTATCACACCTTTCCTCGCTGCTGACCTGCCCACCTCCGCAGTCTACGCTCCGACCCCAACACCATCGGAGGACGCCTCCCGGCCGTCCTATGACCAGCACACGCAAAATATCTTGATGAGCATACCCAACGTCAATGCGCTGGAGAACGAGGGAAGGACACGGACCGAAGCTAGGGCTGATGTGAGTGCCTCACTTCCTGCTGCCTCATTTAACATCTACATTTATATGTGCGCAGACTCTTCTCCGTGACGGGCATAAATGTGTTATTACAGGTCTATACGATAAGACTTCCATCGTGAATTTTCCCAAAATCGCTGCGAAAGCAAAAACAGAGCGTGCGTCAATGGAAGGGACCCAGGTTGCTTACTTATTTTCGGGCACCGTGAGTCTGCCCGGCCTCCTATCTAAACCTACTGATATCGTAGCATACGCGGCAAGCATTTTGGCCATCCTCCAAATGTTTGGCTTGGACAGTGTGGCAGACAAGTTGCTTGGAAAACGTGTCAATAATCTCTGCAACGTTATGACCATGATTACGTCCTTACACGACGACTTTGAGCAATTTATATTTTGGCTTGAGGCGGTCCCCGGAGAGGTAGCCCCACTTCTTCTGTACTGCTCGAACACGTTCTCACCTCCATCTTTGAAGGAACACACTTACAATCTCGTCACTCGATATCCCGACATCGAGTTATTTTTTGGTCAGCTGTCTCAGCCACCCAGACAGGTGAAATTCAGCGTTGATCCGGAAGTGCGCAACAATGCCGGGATGAAGCTACCTGATTCGGAGCTGATAGCGGTGCGCGCTGCGTGCGCCCGCGTCGCTGCGATGTCCGGTGTAGCTGACCATATCCGCCTACTTATGCAGGACCGGGACAATGTGGAGACTCTGACAGATTCAGATACCTCAATTCACCTCTTAGATTCCCTGTTATTCCTTGCACTGCCTGTTGAGGCTTAGTCCCACATTGGTCGTTTTCTCTTTCTTCATGCGAGGCCCTGGTCCCCAACAGTCCCCAACCTTCATTGGGGGAGCTTGCTCCCCCTTTATCAGAGCCGTCACCGAAAAGCAATAAGCTGTGCTAGACGGCTTTTTGATGGCGTCACTGCCCTTGACGTGCGCACGTCAAGATTGGCATGCTCCGAGTGATATGATGCTCTTCCGAGTGATCCATCCTGATCCCTACTGATCCAGACTGATTGCAGCGTGATGGTGCATCCTTTTCAACTGATGGTGCACCTGTCCTTGACCCTGCCCGAGGCTGCTTACCGGAAGGGAAAATACAGTTCTCTATTTCATACACGGTACAGAGGGGCAGGTTCTGGCGCCATTAGTTTCCCAGAAAGTTGCTGTAAAGAGGCGATGAAAATAAATGATATCAATGTTGCAGCTTGCTCAGTTATAGTGTCTGTATAGAGAGACCACGGTTCTGAGTGGATAGGTATTCTATCATGATGATAAGCTAGTCAGAAATTGATTGGTGGTTCATCCTCCAGAACGTCAGAACGTTGTTGCCCGGCATAAGTAAAGTTTTGTTCACAAAGTAGAGTACTACTAGAGTACTTATGTGCGTGAAAAAGAATCCAGCCGAAGTATGCCCCCCAAACAACAGCGCAACATTAATATTGTTAATTTGTGTGCCATATAAGAATTTACACAAGCTCCCCCTGCTGTAGGCCGGTATTCCGGCATACAAATCATATTGAAATTTTGGGTATGTTTATTGAAGGAGCTTGCTCCCCCCTTATCATCACCGAAATACAATATGCTGTGCAGATGGACTTTTGATAGCTCCGGTGACTTTCGATGTCCTCCGTCTCCGCAGCCCAGGCGCACAGCAAGCTTATTGACGAGAAGCTGCAAAAGGAACGACGGGAGAAAGTCCGCGATTATGAGATCGCTCACCTCTTGCTATAAGCAATCTGGGATTTTTCCGACATGATTGTTAATCTGGACTGAGAGCACTACAGAGCTTCACGCGCCGATTCCCGAAAAACTTATCCTACGACATCCTTACTCGACCAGAAGCCTTTACAGCTATCTACAAAACACTGGAGCGCTCCGAAAAAAAGTTCCCATTGATGCGATGACGTCAATTACCATATGAGGTAGGCACTGCCGGATACATTGCATCGACGGCTGGCGCGTCAGGGCGGGGCGACCTCAATTTCTTGATTAATATTGGACATCCCGTTGGCGGCCATGGTAATCATGAGCCGCTTGTGTGCGGGAGGGATGTAGCGGAAGGTATTGTAGGGCATGGTAGGCGAGAGAGACGTTCCAGGAGCAGTGACGAAAGGGCGAATTAGGCAGGAGCTGTCAAAACCGTTGCAACGGTGAATTTTTTTTCCGAGCGCTCCAGTGTTTTGTAGATAGCTGTCAACTCAATCTCGCACCTGCCTCCTTGATTCAAAAGCAGGTGCAACGGATTCACCGCTGCCTAACGTCCTGCGGTGTCTTTTTTCGTGGTGGTCAACGTCGCAAGCAGCGAACAGACGTTAGAAAGAGTGCGCAGTGGTGTGGAGCGACCGCGATTAAGCGAGTCTCACAAAATTCTAAGCGAGTTTCGCCACGGAAAAATCGTCTTTTGAGGGGTTGCAAATACCCGCTATTGCATAGGCAAATTCGCCTGTCGCCACTTGCCGCTGGTCGGCAACAACAGCCCAGTATCCCCACCTCCTACAGTAGGTCGGAAGAGGGATACGCGACTTAACTCGCCCCTCGGGCCGGAAGCAGTTACAGTCGTTCAGGTAAGTCTTCCTCCGTCGCTTTGTCTCCGAGACCTTGGGCTGATCGCCTCCGTGGCCGTAGGGGTGCTCAATTCTTGAGCTCAAGACGAACCCAACCCAACACGACATCAGCAAAAGCGGGAGATCTCGCTGATGCGTGGTGATGATTCCAATCAATCGCCGAGTTAATGCGCATCTGCAAAGCCTCTGCAAACCATTGTACACTTGCGAAAACATCGGCGAGAGTTTCCAAAACGGAGAATTCTGTGGAAAGGATTGGGAGACCCTTAGCCAGACAGCCTCAGAAAAGGATGACTTCTACTTACTCTGCGATGTGTAGCGATATTCGAGATACATACAGTCGAAGCTGTCATAACCCATAGCCCTCGGTAGGGCCAAAAAGCTATGGGATATGACAGATTTATGGGTTATCCCAGCCAAAAACTGGTCAAAAACCCCCAAAAATGTATGGGTTATGGGAGCTATGGGTTATGACAGCTTCGACTGTAGTGGTTCGCAAAAGTTGTCAGTCGACCGTGACAGCGCGCCTTTGGATTGCCAAGTTCCAACTCGGAGGGGAGCTAACGGCGCTGGGGGATGTAGCGGCAGTGAGCGGGAGTCCGCGGGAGCAAGCGTGATCAAAGCGCTGATTGATGGGTGGTCCGTGCGCGCACTGCCCCCACTTGTTGATACAGTTGCTGCAAAATCAATTTACTTACCAAATAAGGAAATTTGCATCAAAACCGCTCTACCGCACAGCAAAACCACCACAGGCACGCTGAAATGGCACAAGGGCCTGTACTCCTGGAGTTGAGCCGGTCTACGCACAAAAAACAACCGGATTCGTCATGTTTCTCACTGCTTTTGGCTGCACTTTATGAGACAAAGTTGCTGCTTATCCCGGCGAAACCAATACAACGACGCCAGTTTGTCTACATCAGGAATACAGGCCAGCAGTTCTTAGTATTCTTAGTATTCTTACCAACTTACCGCTCGAAAAAAAACGAGCAAAAGGAGCGAATTGACGAGAATTTCCTTATTTAGTAAGTAAATTGATTTTGTAGATTGATCAAACAACGAACATTGATCACACCTCTCTTCCTTAGTGTTGCCGGAAGCTGGAGCTAGCTCCGAGCTGAGTTCAACTCCAACTCGACCCCTTCCCAAAAGCGGCACCTCGAGGTGATGCCAGCTCGCCTCGACTCCACCCTCGTCACCCCAAGCGGACGACGTGACATTTCTGGTGGTGTAACTGAGTGACATCACACTCCCTCCCCAGTTTCTGTATTGGCCGTTTCTTGGCCGTTTTCGACGTATAAAAAGCAGTTTGAGCTTGAAGAGAGCTCAGGAAAACCTTCCACATAAAAATTTGGTCCATTCTCCCCTAAAATTTTGCCCTTCGGGTGGAAAGATGAACCCTGGGACACTAGATTCCCATATCCGGTATCAGCGCTCCCAGTCAAAAGTCCACGGGATTGAGTGAGATGAAATGAGATAAAATGCGAAATCTTCAAACCATCTCATCCATGCTCAAACCATCTGGAAAAGTGGCAGAGTTTTTGGCATAGCATGAGATGAATTGTGATAGTCTGAATCCTTGTACAATTTATCTCAATTCATTGCAAGTAGTCGAGTGAGGCATTGTGGTGTCAACAGAATACATAGAATGCTTTGAGATGCTGTAGAGCATGGAAACATACAATAGTACACTAGATAATACTGTATATAGACTCGGAACGTGCAAGCATCGAGACAAGCCTCCGGCAAGCTGCCTGACCACAAGGTAAACCCAGATATAAGGAAAGAAAGGGAAGCTCGAGGATTGACGAAGGCAAGCGCAGCAGGACGGCTTCTAGACACTGGAGTCTATGGTTTCCAAGCTAGAGCAAGAGCGGAGCACTGGGAGCTGGGTAGGAACTGGTAAGAGGGGGATAGAAAGAAAAATGGGCAAAAACATACCTTCGCCCTCAACAAAAGATCTCGATCATGATCACAACGCGCCGTGGATACTGGACGAGACTGGAGAGTAGATGTGGAGAGCAGGAGACGACAATTGGCTGGGCTTCGAAGGCCAGACACAGAGGAGGGAGTGGCGCGGCGGAGGAGGCAAGCCGACTCAAACGAGGTAGAAGAAGGCAAGAGAGAGCGGATGACGTGGCGGAAGGTGGTGCCACTTTATATTGCCGTTGTAAGGTAACAAGGTAACCGAGTGATGCGGTCGACTTGTAAGAAATTCACAGAAGATCGCCGTTGCCAGACGCTGTGATGAGACGAAATGTTTTGAACACCATTGACGAACGATCTCAACTCATTACTTTTGGTTGCTGCTTTACTCATTCCATCCCAGATCATTTCAAACCATCCGACCCACTTTTGACTGGGTATCAGCTCTGAGCCAGCTCCGGTCAACTCGAGCTGACAGCGAGCTGATGGGCAATCAACTCGAGTTCAGCTCCAACTCAGCTCCCGGCAACACTACTCTTCCTCTCCCACCATCTTCCCCCTCCTTCGCCCTCCTCTTTCTCCTTCGTTCCTCACCTCAAGCTCCATCTCAGGTCATCTACCTCAAAGCTGGACCAAGTCACAACCTCTAGATCCCGCCGCCGCGCATCAATTCCTTCAAGCCCACCATTTGGAGTCGCAAGGCTGTGGTAACTGGTATTAATCGTGCGTAAGGCATTTCCTCCCGGACATCTTCCCGGCATCTTCTGGTCCACAACCAGTAACCAAAGCGGACGACTCGGAATGCTTCTGCAGACTGATAATCGTTTAGGTTCAAAGACCCAACGCTCCAAAAAAAAAAAGAAATTGCATAGGCTGCAACACGAGGTCGCCCCGCCCTGACGCGCCAGCCGTCGACGCAATGGATCCGGCAGTGCCTACCTCATATGGTAATTGACGTCATCGCATCAATGGGAACTTTTTTTCGGAGCGCTCCAGTGTTTTGTAGATAGCTGTAATAGTAGTAGGGGCCTATACCGACTACTGCGGCCTCCGCTGCGACATCACCAGCCATTCCCGTCCATTCTTCGGGTCCGGTCCTACCGACACCACTGAACTCACTCTGATTTTGCACTAATTAAAGACACTGTACACAACGGGAAATGGATCTGTTACGTCATATGGCAGGCCAAGTTTCTCAAGCCCCGTTGCAGTATGCCTTCTCGTCGATGCTTCCGCTTCGTGGCCGCTGTGCTCCTTGGTTCCGCGACCAATCTTGAACATTCGATCTCACCGTTGATCTCCCCCAAGATGTTGGGGGAGTCGGGACGCGTCTTATCCTCCAATTACGCCAGAAATGGGGCGCGATGGTCGAAGAATCCATCGGGTAAATCGAGGAGCAAACCAGCGTCGTCGGTCAATGGGAGCATGGGCAATGGTTTTGACGGCATGGTGCGGACGTCTAGTAGTTCTGGTAGCTCTTCTTATTATATTTTTCCTTCGGGATCAGAGTCCCGCCTGCCATCCCGCTTGACTTTGCGGACGGTGCTCCCGCCGACATTGATATCGGCCGCAATTCTTCCGTTGGCGGCCATGGTAATCATGAGCCGCTTGTGTGCAGGAGAGATGTAGCGGAAGGTATTGTAGGGCATGGTAGGTGAGAGAGACGTTCCATGAGCGAGTGTCGTTGGAGAGAGTGGAGCGGGGCTGGCCGAATTAGGCAGGAGCTGTCAAAACCTATGAACTCTTTTTCGGAGCGCTCCAGTGTTTGTAGATTACTAGATATGTAGCTGTCAAACAAAGCCACCCGGTGGCTCTCACGGCATGCGCTGTGGAGCGGATGTAAGAGTCACTCCGGCAGCGGATTTGGATCTGGATTTGATGGGATTTGGATTTGATGGTGGAACTGATGTCTGTATGTAACGTAGTCCGCGGAATGTCCGACGTTAGCCGCCGTTGTGTTTGCAACATGCCTGCTCGTCGGCGACGACGACGAGCTCCTTCATTGAGCCCATTGCTTGCCTCCAGAACGGCGCACTTTGTGAAAACGGTGTGCTTTGATTACTATATGTTGCCTGCCCAATTTTATTGCTACAGCAGACCTCTTAAGTGCCAGCGCAGGCACGGCGGGAAATGGAGCGGGATGGCGGGAAAATGCCGACGAGACAATGCGCTGGCAGTTTGGCGGGAACAGTCCCGTCATCAGTTGGCTGATCGTCACCCATCAGCTCCAATGGTGACGGATGCGAACGAAGGCGGTAAACTTACGTTAAGGGTCCGGCCCTGACGGATGCGAACGAAAGCGGTAAACTTACGTTAAGGGTCCGGCCCGGGGGTTACTGTTTTAAATTAATTCTGGGTGACGTCAGATCGTGCTGAGACGAGGTGTTAAATGAAGGGATGCGGATGTTCTGGGTGTTTTTCAAGCTTTTGAGGTGTTATAGCTCACAAAATAAAATTCAGCATGACGCCCGTGACTGAACCTCCGTGGGAGATTGCCATATCCGTGATGGCTGTGCGATAGCGAATTCCCAAATCAGGGAATAATGTTTTCGTCTTACCTCAGTACTCACTGTTGTCAGTAAGGTTGAATCCTGCTCCGATTTCATGAGAGCTTATTGGCAACCGGTAGAAGTGGATTTTTAAGTGAAAAGTTAAGCGACAATCTATTTTGAAAAGTAAAAGCTCCACAAGTGAAAGATGCCAGTGTGCTCTCGGCTATGAAGAACACAAGTGGTAGAAGCTTTCGCTCCACAGATGAAAAGTGATTGGAGGCACGACAACTTTGGTAGCATAGGCGTTCGCGAACGCCTATTGATGGCGCCGAGCGCCTATTTTGCTCGTCCTACGCCTACTCTACGTAGCGAGCACCTAGTTGCCGGCCCATGTCCCATGTCAGTTGAGAGGGGGAGAAAAAAAAGAAAGAAAAGGAAGGAAAAAAAGAGAGAAAAAGGGGAAAAGAGAGGATATTTCAGACTGTACTCTGAGTAGCCTACAGCCCTTCTTTTCAATAAATTTGCTTTATATTGCACGAAATGAGCGTCCCGGGCTTTTGATCGCTGCCTTGTCCCAAGTCCCGGCATTGATTTTCCGTGGCCCCATGTCCTTTCGGAGCATAGCTCCTCATACGGACATGGGCCAGCCAATCGTTTTTCAAGATAAGCAGCCAGATAATCGCAGCGTGATTATCTGCTGGCAGTTGCCGTGAATTCTCTCACGTGGTCGTGACGCGTCAATTTCACCCACTTTCCAAGCTCTCTCCCTTGTCTCTCCCCTCTGTGTTTCTGGCCCAACATTGCCGCCCACCTCGATTGTTAATGCAGTAAACCTTGGTGCCCGACCCGGTCCCAGCTGCCGGAAGATTGAAAGAATCCGTTGAAGAATCGCTGCCCACCGTGCTCGCACTACGAAATGCGAGTAGAAGCCATAAATGCAAGAGAAGGGGAAGCCGTAAGTGGTGTATGTGTGGGCATGGGCCGCCGTCGAAGAGAATTTGTAAATCGGACGCCCAGATTTGAGCAAACACGAAGAGAATGGACAAGTAGCCTAGGGCTTGTATGATTTTGTGGCACGTATCGCGCCTCGACCATCAGTTGAGTTGTGCCGATGTGCTTGATTTGAAACAAAACATCGCGTTTCAACGAATACAGGAAGTCCTGCATCGCCAACTGCGATGTTGTGTGCAATCGAAAGCACACGACGGATAGCGCACGCCGCAGGTTGAAATCGATAGGCGCACGCGAAGATCGTCCGCGACATCGTGCATGAGGTCACCAGTGCAAGCGGACGGCAGAAGGGTTGATGGAGGCATTGCGAGCGGCGGAAACAGAAGACAACAGTGACGGTCCTGTACCGGCGGAGGCAGCCGAGAGCGACGGCAAGTGGGACGGAGGCGCGGGAAAATACCAGGCAACAAGACGGCGGCGGAGACAACGAGAGCGAAGGACACAGAGGAGGAGGCATCGATGAGATCGGCGGAGGTAGGCAGCGGGTGCCGGCGCTGCAGTTTTTTGCGACCGTACGTATCGACGACTATACAGCTTTGAACTGTTGGTAAGTCGACCACGATGGTATTTCTTGGAGGCTCGAAGGGTTTGAATCGGCAACAAGAAAGACAGAAATTAAGGATGACCACACACCGACGGCACTGTATTCAGATGACTTCAGATGCCTCACTCGGGTGTATGGACGCAGTGCGTTGGCGATGACGACAGAAAGCCGGCCGGAAGAAAGGAAGCCAGAATTCGTGCTTACAAGGAAGGGTCATTCCCCATCGACGCGCAGGTAAAGGTAGTCTGTATTTTACCACGCCCCCGATGTAAGGAGGGCAGGCTAATGCCGTAAGGTGCGGAGTTTGAATTTGTGTCCCACTACAATACAGAGCTGCCTATGTTTCGAGCTAGGAAACAAAGACGAATTAAGGGGATCATTCGCAGCGCCCGTGAACGAACACATCCAAAAATCAACTAAATGGGTGGTACAGCACAGAACCAGCTAATGCGCAGGGATGAAAGAGAGTTGTCTTTGGGTGAGTAGAATCGAGCCCGCAGGATGATGACCAGCGAGTAATGATACTGAAGCAAGTTCTCTAATTGCTGTAAAAAATGATTTGACATGAATGGATCGACTGAACCATTAGTCGCAGCTCTGGTGCCGCGCAAGAGTGTGAGTAAGTACTTGATGACATGCTGAGCCTTCCACAGTGAGCACGAGCCATTCCGTCGATAACTGCGCACAAATAGAAAAGCGCAAATTTGCACCGGCCATTTGTGTGCGGCTACACGACGCTGACTGACTGCATAACTCTGCCCAGGTGCAGGTTGTTGCCAACAGACAGGTGGTGCATTGGTAGTGTAGTGGCTCGCGGGGGACGGAGTGCGTAGTCGCACCCGAGGCAAATTGATACCCGAGATGTCGCCACACCCGCCGTTCGACCTGAACGAGCGTCAAGTGTCGTGGCGCCGAACGGCGTTGTGGCAGCAGTTGGGCAGATGAAGGATGGGTAAGTATTATGCTGCGATACGGCGGTCAGTAAACAGAAAATGAGAAGAGAATCATCCCGCACATTCATTGACCTTCAGCCTCACATGTGTTAACAAAAGAGCCAGATTCAGATTGAAGATCGCCATACTTGAGGAACAGGTGAGACAGATTCCACTGAGAAGTCTATTGAGGAGAGTTGCGACTCCGTTTGTTATTATTCGAAGCAAGTCGGAGGTCTTGCCCAGTCTGAGATTCGGAGACTTGGAGTGAGTTGTAGCCGAGAGTCGGCTTCGCAGAGAGTTTGTTGCCGTTGATTTCGCATTCGGGGAGAGAGAAGGAGGCAAAAAAGACACCAAGGAATCATAGCCAAGGACCCAAACGGCGCAGGTGAGACGATAGGAAGGGGAGAGTAAGCGGAGAGAGAAGAGCGCGATGCTGGCGAGAGCTGATCGACGGCGGTGATTTCCGTGTCGTCATTTCTTACCAATCTTGAATTCCATTGGCTGCGTCCTATGTCGCTTTCGGACGCAAGCCCGGATAGACATAGTCTTGAATACCGTGATGTTTACTCGATATGGCAAAAGAATCAAGATGAAATCAAGACGCCAAATCGTAAACTGCACTCGCTGCAGCAAAGGTGGAGCTCTGAAGACTGGGGACATTCATGCAGAGGTATTTACTAATCTCTCCTCTTTCTCCCTCTTTTTCTCTCTTTTTTTTGCAACTTGAAAACTTGATTAATTCGCCGTAACCACAGACATAGTACATAAGCCTAATTTTTCCTCGCGCGATTGTCTCTTTATTATGGCAACGATTAGCGTTCTGCTCTGTCGAGCAGCGTTCTGCTCTCTGATTCGCTGATGCCGCTTGATCTCGTGTTCGGCTATCTCGTCGGGACCCCAGCGACCGTCATGTATGTACTCATTTGCACCCGAATTCAGACATCATGCTGGTCTACTCTTTTATTTACATCCTAACATGAATTGCTCCATTTTTGTGAGTTGAAATTGAGGGCTATGGGTCAAACCTATGGATATAATCAATCAACATCAATTTGCTTCAAGTTTCTCTGTGAACTTGAACACCAACCGATCCTACGGGACAACTACGGGATTTAACCCTCCAATTGACCTCTAACTTGAATATTTCTTCTGACTATTGACTAGAGTTCAGTGAGTCAAGTTATTCTTATTATTCAACATGCCGAGTTCAGAATGTGATGTTCTTTTATGATGTTCAGCCCATTGGCTCCATCTATATAGTTAGGGGAAAAATCAGAAGTGTTGTATCTAAATTCTCAATTCTACTGGCACATGTTGGTTAGTACTGTACCTTTGAATCGACAACAATAAGAATAAATAGCACGATGTTGCCTCAGTATTATAGCCGTCCAAGATAATCAACCGAAAATCTTCTTGCACGGTTGAAAGGGACTCAGGACTGGCGCCTCATTAATTACGGACCGACATGAAAGCCAAATAAATTATACTGAACAAGGAGTTTGAGTAGAGCCGGCGTGTGCCCAAATATAAAGGCTGCATGCAACGGGAAGTACTGACAAATTGCCAGTGATTGTGTATTCGATGGTAAGCCCTAAACCGCAGTGCTGCAGTGGAACGAAGCAAAAGGTGTGTGGGACACAAATTCAAACTCCGCACCTTACGGCATTAGCCTGCCCTCCTTACATCGGGGGCGTGGTAAAATACAGACTACCTTTACCTGCGCGTCGATGGGGAATGACCCTTCCTTGTAAGCACGAATTCTGGCTTCCTTTCTTCCGGCCGGCTTTCTGTCGTCATCGCCAACGCACTGCGTCCATACACCCGAGTGAGGCATCTGAAGTCATCTGAATACAGTGCGTCGGTGTGTGGTCATCCTTAATTTCTGTCTTTCTTGTTGCCGATTCAAACCCTTCGAGCCTCCAAGAAATTACCATCGTGGTCGACTTTACCAACAGTTCAAAGCTGTATAGTCGTCGATACGTACGGTCGCAAAAAACTGCAGCGCCGGCACCCGCTGCCTACCTCCGCCGATCTCATCGATGCCTCCTCCTCTGTGTCCTTCGCTCTCGTTGTCTCCGCCGCCGTCTTGTTGCCTGGTATTTTCCCGCGCCTCCGTCCCACTTGCCGTCGCTCTCGGCTGCCTCCGCCGGTACAGGACCGTCACTGTTGTCTTCTGTTTCCGCCGCTCGCAATGCCTCCATCAACCCTTCTGCCGTCCGCTTGCACTGGTGACCTCATGCACGATGTCGCGGACGATCTTCGCGTGCGCCTATCGATTTCAACCTGCGGCGTGCGCTATCCGTCGTGTGCTTTCGATTGCACACAACATCGCAGTTGGCGATGCAGGACTTCCTGTATTCGTTGAACGCGATGTTTTGTTTCAAATCAAGCACATCGGCACAACTCAACTGATGGTCGAGGCGCGATACGTGCCACAAAATCATACAAGCCCTAGGCTACTTGTCCATTCTCTTCTTGTTTGCTCAAATCTGGGCGTCCGATTTACAAATTCTCTTCGACGGCGGCCCATGCCCACACATACACCACTTACGGCTTCCCCTTCTCTTGCATTTATGGCTTCTACTCGCATTCGTAGTGCGAGCACGGTGGGCAGCGATTCTTCAACGGATTCTTTCAATCTTCCGGCAGCTGGGACCGGGTCGGGCACCAAGGTTTACTGCATTAACAATCGAGTGGGCGGCAATGTTGGGCCAGAACACAGAGGGGAGAGACAAGGGAGAGAGCTGGAAAGTGGGTGAAATTGACGCGTCACGACCACGTGAGAGAATTCACGGCAACTGCCAGCAGATAATCACGCTGCGATTATCTGGCTGCTTATCTTGAAAAACGATTGGCTGGCCCATGTCCGTATGAGGAGCTATGCTCCGAAAGGACATGGGCCACGGAAATCAATGCCGGGACTTGGGACAAGGCAGCGATCAAAAGCCCGGGACGCTCATTTCGTGCAATATAAAGCAAATTTATTGAAAAGAAGGGCTGTAGGCTACTCAGAGTACAGTCTGAAATATCCTCTCTTTTCCCCCTTTTTCTCTCTTTTTTCCTTCCTTTTCTTTCTTTTTTTTCTCCCCCTCTCAACTGACATGGGACATGGGCCCCTTTGGGCTCATTATCCATGCCAGATGACTTAGCCATTTGATCGGCTTATCGCCCGGTGATCCATGATGGCACTGCCCTGGCATCGTCGGCATGTCGTTACATAACACATACAGTGTAGTGCTG
>JAWWNJ010000431.1:0-25983 GCA_037176885.1 Favolaschia claudopus
TAAATGAACATGACCGGCATTTGCCGGTTCAGATTTCGTGGTACATTGGATAGGATTACAGTTGGTACATGAGTAAAATGCTTTCTATAGAAGTAGATCTAGCATCTTGACCGCTCCAACAGTCGAGAAAATGGGACGAGCTCGAGGAAATCAACCGTGAAGTGGAAAGCACCTTGAATCAACGAGCTGCCGTGATTGATCTTGAATTCAAACTCCGGTCAGTAATCTGGAGAACTGATGGCAATGAATTGGTCTACAACTAGCGCAGATTTACAGCTGTAGATATTTGGGATATGTTCTCTACACTTGAGAGCCATGCTCTCTTTATCTCAGGCTTTTTCACTTCAAAATGAGTATCTTTGTGCTTTATTTCAGTATCTGGCCAAGACACGGCAAGCCGTAACGTGTGGGATCCGAGTCATGACAGCAGCGCGAAAAGCCGATGTCGGCCGAAAAGGGTGCTCAGAAATGTCCCCGAGATCCCCGAATCTCCCTCAATCTCCCGCAATATTTTCGTTTCTTTATTTTCTTTATTTTTTTATTTTTGTCCACCGCCATCAGTATCGAGCCAAATTCGGCCGGTTACTCATGGCGGTGGTCAGATACTGATACTGATACTGACCGGAGTTTAAACCGCGGCCCGATCAATCCCCGCGGCCAAATTTGACAGCTTCTCGGCCATTCCCGGCCAGAGTTCAACTTGAACTGTTTCTGTTCAATCCGTTTGCACTGTTTCACCCTCGATTAGCTACTTGGCAGCTTCAATATCCGTGTATTTAGAGTATGTAAAATTGTGGTTGCTTACAGCTATTTGCGGACCTTTTGTTTTCCCCACACATGACATTTTAAGCATTTTTGCTCGCTGCGAGCTCAATTTCGGCTCAACAGCCAGGGTTTGAATATGGGCAGGTAGATATTTTCTCCTCTCTAGACGCCTTTACATTCAGATTGAACGTAGCTGAGATGTGGTCGCTTTGTTTCCAGAAATGCCTGTTGTTTCGAATTTTGACTGCTACAATGCTAGGTAATAGAGTTGGTGTGTAAGAATTATGCAAAAAGATTACTGCTGAATCGCTCAAGCTGCTTAACAGCTTATCAGGAGATATAGCAATGCTGGTGAAGCGAAATGAGTGTTGCGTTAAATTGATGGCAGCAATCAGCTCTCCCTGAACCAGTACATGTTGTAGACGCACCGGAAGCTATATTCTCACCTCAGAGTAGCTATTAGAGAACTCTAAGCAGCTGTGTCGCTCCCCGGTAGCGCATTTGACACTTTGAGAACGGAGACTCGGATAAACAGGCATTTCTGAAAACAAAACCACCACATTGCAACTACGATCAATCTGAATTAGTAAAGAGTCATCTCAAAAAAGAAAATATTCACCTGACCGTATCCAATCCTTGGCCGTTGAGCCGAAATTGAGCTCGCAGCAAGCAAATGCTCAAAATGTCATTTGTGGGGAAAAATCCGCTCGCGCCCTAAGTTTCGCAGATAACTGTGATATAACATGGACAGCAAGAGAGAAACAAGGCCCCAAATCCATCAAGAATCATTAAACATTGAACAAAATCCCAAGGCTGTAAGTATTTGAATCTGTGCTTGCGAGAAACGAGCCTAAATGAACATGACCGGCATTTGCCGGTTCAGATTTCGTGGTACATTGGATAGGATTACAGTTGGTACATGAGTAAAATGCTTTCTATAGAAGTAGATCTAGCATCTTGACCGCTCCAACAGTCGAGAAAATGGGACGAGCTCGAGGAAATCAACCGTGAAGTGGAAAGCACCTTGAATCAACGAGCTGCCGTGATTGATCTTGAATTCAAACTCCGGTCAGTATCTGGAGAACTGATGGCAATGAATTGGTCTACAACTAGCGCAGATTTACAGCTGTAGATATTTGGGATATGTTCTCTACACTTGAGAGCCATGCTCTCTTTATCTCAGGCTTTTTCACTTCAAAATGAGTATCTTTGTGCTTTATTTCAGTATCTGGCCAAGACACGGCAAGCCGTAACGTGTGGGATCCGAGTCATGACAGCAGCGCGAAAAGCCGATGTCGGCCGAAAAGGGTGCTCAGAAATGTCCCCGAGATCCCCGAATCTCCCTCAATCTCCCGCAATATTTTCGTTTCTTTATTTTCTTTATTTTTTTATTTTTGTCCACCGCCATCAGTATCGAGCCAGAAATTCTTGGTCTTCAAAGATGTATAGATCACGGAATTTAGAGTACACGAGAACTCACTCAAGCCAGAGATCTTCGATAGAGAGGGTGAGTGGTATAGATAATTCCCCGAAGCGAAGAAATTTCGAGTTTTCAGCTTGCAAGTGATTCTAGGTGATTCCGTTGTGATTTGTGGTAAGATAGAGAGCGTGGGATCCCCGCACCCTTATGTCAGCATCACACTGTGACATTGTCACGCTCGACGTCGAGGGCTTATATCACGATGCTAAGGTCCAGATTGGGATTTTTGCCCAATACAAGTCTTAGATAGAGGTTCAATGAAGGGTTCCTATTGGGCAGAGTTGCCAAAATATCCCTTGGTCTCTTGCTATATGACCCACAAAAAAATTCAGACCACTTTTTTTCTGAGTGTTTCTTTGTGGTTTTCTCACCAAATGGGACACTTTTCAAAAATTTCGGAGGAAAATTTGGCCAGCACAGCCACAGGATAGTCATCTCGGCATGCTTCGGCCGCTCGCTTAAGGGTGTCAATGGGACCTGTCAAACCTTTGCGGCGCAATGAGTGACAGAACCTCCTTGCAGTGTGGAAGGTGCTTTTCAAAGCAAAAACCAAAATTTCAGAGCCGAAACAGCGAGAATGTCTTCCAAGTCTGTAGGTCAGACCTTCCGCAGGCCGGAAAGAGCACGAAATTTTTTGTGCGACTGGGGATTTGGCCGTGGGAACGATTAATAAGCGTTACATAACGTGCTTAAGTAAGGTGCGGGGATCCCACGCTCTCTATCTTATGCCCGAAGCAGGGCTGACTTGAATTATTCCATTCGGTGAGAAACTGTCTTGATCTCTAGTCAAACTCATGTCGAGATTGAGTTCAGACTTACCAAACTCAAAGCATTGAATAAGCAATTCAAGATTCCGACCGTCCGCAAGGCTCCACCAGTTGAAGTCGCTCGCCAAGCTATCATCGACAAGGTTGTGATGGATGTTACGCAACAGAATGGTCCGAATTATTTCAAAACTCTGCTTCAGCAGGAAGGCATCATGGTTCCACGGTATGCTCACTTGAGTTTATATTTTCATGTTGAGATTCATGCTTGGTGAAGGGACACTATTCGCCAGATCATGCGAGAACACTTTCCGTTGGGATTTGAAAATCGATTTCCCGGTAACAAGAAATCACCCATACCTCTATCAGCACTCACGGTGACATTCGTCACGCATTTATACTGTCAGCCACAGGCTGCACTATGTCTGTGGACGGAATGAAAAAGTCGCGTTTTTTCAAAACGAAAAAAAAAAGAAAAAGAGGGGGAAAGAGAGGGAGACTACCTTGATTTATCTTGACCTCCTCTGCAATGAATCTTGCGTTCTGAGGGGCTGAGACCACTGAAAACGGTGGTTTCTTGTTTTGATTTACTTTGGATGCCGCTCGTGTCACCAAAATTCGCTGATTTCAAAACTACTAGCAGTTACCCGTGCTACGCTACGGTGTGACTCATCACGCAAATTACAGCCAGAGCAAGAAAAAGTTGTAGTCGTTACAGATTGAATATACATTATGTGATAAAGTTTAGTGTTTGTTACTGGAACCCGCTGCGCGACGACCGGTGGAAGACCCTTCACCCCGGTCTTCCGGCCCATTTGATACATTTAATGTGAGCTTGCGTTTCTTGGGGTTTGGCTCGGATGTGTCGCTAGGAGATGTTTGTTCTCCGAAAAAGCCAGTAAATTTGAGGCGCGCAGGAGTACCGTTGTTGACTGGAAAACAATGAGCTGTTGGGATTTGAAAAGAAAGATGAGAAACCTACCAATCTTAGTCGGACTCTCCTCAGCCTTCGGCGCCGTTGAAGAGGCATTGCCGAGGAATGTCACTTTCTCGATGTCAACAATGAAGTGCTTCACCGAGCGATCATCGTTCAACTCGAGCCCAGTGAGGAAGCCTTCCACCGAGACACTCTTTCCCTTCCCCGGAATGGGTTTGTACTTCTCCCACCTCGGCGTTGCGGGGAATACACAGTGAACCGGGAAGACGTTGTTTGGGGTCTTTGTCGCAGAAAGGTACTGCTCAGCTTTGATATCGAAAGTCGAATTTTCTTTGTCGATGTTGCTGGGAGCACCGCAGACGTGAACAGTAGCGTGGGTGCGGAGGTTCAGGCTGTCCGGGGGTCCAAGAGGAATGAGCTGAGAACATATTAGGGCGAAGAGATACAAAATACAAAAGAGAGCTAAATAAGACATACCGAGACAGCGTCTCCGAACCAATGATAGTCGAGAGGAGCAAGCTCCTGAGAGTACACCTCGAGAGTGGATGTGGTGCGTGCAGGCTGTAGACACCGATGTGGGTATATGAATGATTATCAGAAAGTTTTCTAACACACCTGGATAACCGCGCAATAGCATCCAACGTCGGCAAAGTCCTGATTGTCGGCATTGAAATAGCGAAGTGGGATCCTAGGTAGATTTGGCCGTCGAAGACCACAGTCTTGGTCTTGTCGATAACGCGGGGGTTTTCGAGGACGGCGAGGGCAAAGATAGAAGCAGAAGACATGTTGTAGGAGTGTTGTTGTAGTTTGGAAGTTGGGTTTGAGACGGGAAAAGCGCTTGGGTTTTATAGAGGTCTGGAGAGATACGTCAGTGGATCCCAGTGTGGAGACGCGTGGAGACTTACGCTGTGCGCGGTCTGTACGCAAGAGCCCTGGGCGACCAAAACTTGTCATGTTACCGTTCCATTTTCCAAAGATCACCTTACCGTGAATTGGAGCAGTGGAGTTGAGCACACGGAATGACGAAGAATGACGTTGAAGGCTGTCTTGACGTCAGAGTTGGGGCGCGTTAAAGGAACTGGTGTGAGGTCCAGATATCCGGAGAAAATGAACTTCGAAAAACAGTCCAATAATAACAGCGCTGGGCGGGAAGAAAGCCAGGTATGGAGTCGATGCCAGTTACGAAGCTTTAGGTTGACGAACTTCTAGACCGAAGTTGTTCAACGCGAACGCCCAAGAGTAGTACCCCGAACTTTGCCTCACAGTAGAATGAATAGACACGTCCCTCCAGTAAAGGTAATCTCAAGCAGTTTCAATCTCTGAAATAGTTGTCTCAAATTGGTGAGTTTCAGGAGTGGCAGAAGCGCGGGTCGCCATTTCTGAGTTGTAGATGGACAGAGACGGAGGGATCAACACTGTAGACCTGTAAATGTAACAGAAGCAAACACGGTTCCTTAACCCTGCCTGCAGCCAGGGATAGTTAGAATCTCCATTCAGCCCACTATAGAAGGTAGTTTGGAAAGCAAAGTTCAGATTGAAATGTTCCATAGCAAGGGCAGAGTTGAGTGGAATATCTTTTGAAAAGGGCAACCCTAGACGTTCGCAAACAGTGGCTACTCACGACGCACGTGGGCGCGTCGAAAACTGTCCACCGTGGACAGTTTTCGGCGTGCAGATCAGGCGCTTGCCAGACTCAAAAGTCTTTCACGTTGAGTCTTACTCTCAAGCATTGCAAGCTGCATTCAATAGCAAGGGTAGAGAGAGATATATTACATGTGCTGTAGTATTTGAGGGTACACAATATTCATGGTACGGTTCTGTGCAGTACGACGTGGTAGAAGAATTGTCACCCGATTGCGAGAAGTAGCTCGCGAAAGGGCGACATACAGCTGTCCATGGCTGAAAACAGGTGTACGGAGATCGATTCCAACATATTTTACGGATTGACCTTGCGCTTTGTTAATTGAAATTGCAAAGGCAAGGCGGAGGGGAAATTGAAGGCGGGACAGAATGAACGAAAAATCTGTCGTACCACCAGATGGTGTGAGAGTAATTCTGGGGATGAAAACCACCTCTCCGTTATGTTGACCACCCAAGATTTCGGCCTCGAGAACCCTACCAGACATACGACGGATCACCAACCGTGTTCCATTGCAAAGCCCCTGGGAAGGTGAGAGATTGCGGAGAAGAATGACTGGGCAACCAGATTTGAGCGAAAGCTCTCCAGGTGGTAGTCCAGATGCATCCAATGACCGCAGATACTCAACCGGCATCCCATCGTTCATCGTCGGGTCATCCGCACCTGCCTCAGTGACAATATTGTCAGCACTGATGAAGGTTTGAGTCTCCCCAGTCATACGGGAGAGGACATTGCTGTTGAGGCCATCGACGTCGCTGTTCCGGGCTGCCAGTATGGAGCGTTCCGCAAAGTAGTTGGGTGGCGGAGTTGGACCGTCGATGCCAGGGAAAACAGAATCTATCAATCTCTCGTCATCTCTGCACACCACATCCTGCGGAAGCTCGACGGTCCCATCCTCCCGGTTGGCTCTTCCCGTTCCTACATCCAATAGCCAGTCCGCAAACTGAGCTTCCTCCGGGCCGACATCGAGGCGCATGTTTTGTGTCAATGTGAGCATCTCGACATGCTGCCAGAGATGTGAACGAAAGATTGACGCGTCCACAATTTCCTCCTGAGTACCTTTCCGAACGACAGGCAGGATCTGCTTTGGATCACCGCCCAACACCCAAGTGATCCCACCGAAAGGTTTGTCGACGCCCAGCAAGTCTCGCAAAGTCCTGTCAACGGCTTCATGGCATTTGCGATCATGCATGGGAGCCTCGTCCCAGATCCCAAGCTTAGTCGCTCGCATAAGCCCTGCCCGAAGACTCTCCTTGGGGATATTACACGTAGATTCGGCATTCAGACCATCAATCGGAATCTTGAAGACAGAGTGGGCTGTTCTTCCTCCACGCAAGAGTAAAGCAGCAATTCCGGAAGACGCGACGCAGACGACTACACAGAACTTGGCGCGGAAGTGATGTGCGAGGGTGTTGTAGACAAAGGTCTTGCCGGTGCCGCCAGCTCCGCTGAGGAAAAAAACCTTTCCCAACTTTTCTTCCACCGATTCGACGACTTTGTTGAATGCATGCTGCTGCTCAGGATTCATACGCGCAACATTGGCCTCCGCTTGCGCGCGCTCGTCGGCCTGGTTGTAGTCCAGCTGCTCAGCGATCAAGGGATTGTCCCCAACAACACTCCAGTCGCGTTCGGGGACGGGCAACTCGAAATCTCCCAACGAACGGCTCGATTCCTGGAGGATGGCATTGAGCAGGAACAGGCCGTAGTCGTATATGTCGGCATCGGTGAGATTCTCGACACCCATTCGCCGCAAACGGCGATCAAGATCGTCACAGATATGGGCGCGGAACTCCTCCCAGAGCTTGCGCGGATCCGTCGGGTTACAGAAAAGTAGAAGTGTTGCGAAGAGGTGTCGGAGACGTGTACCGGTTTGCATCTCCGCTGCCTCAGAGAGACAGAGGCGCCACTCGCCGTCGTCTTGGAGTAAGCCCCGAGCGAGACAAACCTGGCGGTAGGAGTCATATCTCACACCTATATTAACAAAGGAATTTGTTGCTGCGGGTACTTTAGGTGAGTGGAAACCCTGCTCACCTTCATAGCGATACAGGTCTTCATGAGATCGCGGACCCTTGACAATTGAGAGGAGAGTTCGAAGATAGAATCTCTTATGAGGATGGCGGAGAAACACCAGAAGGTGCATGTGGGGAAGACCGCGCTTTTGGAACTCAATGGTGTATACGAAGGCCGCGCACTCCCCAAAGATACCATATTTGTAGATCTCCTTGATGATCGCTTTCTTCTTGAGCTCGAAGACACGCGCAACCAAATCAGGTCGATCGTAAGACGATTGACCAGGAAGAAGGGCACGGGTGACTTCGCTCCATTGAGGATTGGCCGTAACAGTAATGAAAAGATCAACCTTTAAGTGCATGCATGATCAGCAAAGAAAGGGAGCAGTGGAAGTCGAGATCCTTACCTTGCGAAAGTACCGAGCGATTGCCATGGCGTCTTGGTACCGCTGCTGCATGTGTCGAGGACCCCCAATGTAAGAAGAGGGAAGGATGAAACGACGGCCAAGTTCATCCAGATCCACCGCATCGTCGCGGTTGGAGATGGCATCTTCCAGTCCGCTGTACAGGGATGCACGGAGCTTTTTCTGGTTCTGACGAAAGTAGTTGAGTCGGTTTTGGTCGATGGATGCAAAGGCATCGACCATATATTGTTGAAGAAGCCTGCCACCGCGTAGTACTGTGGAGAATTCCCGTTCACGGTCAAATAGCCGGAAGGCGTAGTAACGGGTCTGGGTGAGGCTCCCAGGTCTCTCCTTGTCTGGCTCGTCAAGAACCAACTTCGCATGCCAACCGTGTTCGCCGTGCGGGAAGAGGAGAACAAAATATAAGGGAGTGTACGCAGGGTGGAGGTCGGAGATGCGTTGCATGGGGGCGTCTCCGGAATTCCGGTTATGTAGGACAATATCGCGCCGAACGATGTTGGGATTTTCCGTTCCCGAATCGTCGCCAGGCAGGATAACTGCTACCTCCTCGGCAGTGGGTAGGTTATAGCGACGACGGTCATTCCCAGGGATGACTCGAAGTCGCACCTCGGCGTCGTGAACATCATGGTCCTGGAGAATTTCATAGGCTTGCTTGTAGATAGCGGCGTAGGGGTGGGAAGTGGTGAGGAGAGTCTGTAGACTTTGCATGGTGTCACGGCGCAGATTGCTGTTTCTGTTCATGCGCTGTTGTAGTGCGACACTTGGATCATACATGTAGAGCTGAGAATAAGAAGGTGCGGTACCCTCTGGGGCGGTGAGAGCGCCGGAAAGATGATACAAATTTCCGAGTATACGGAAGACCCATGCATGGGGGCCGTACCTGTTGACACGCTTGTCGTCGTTGACGCCGAGGGAGGTGAACGCCAATGCCGCGTTATATTGGGTGATGTGTTCCCGAAAGTCCACAGCCTGTGCATCATTCCCAACGAAGAAACGATGCAGAGGCTCCGGCGGCTCTTCAAGTCGCTGTAAGGCGACCTTGCCATGATTGCAGCACATCCCATATGGCGAACGGGAATTCTTCGGGGGGTGTACGACTTGCTCGGCGACCCAATGAAGTGCTCCGCATGCGGGACAGCGGTCGTTCATGTAACCGAGGTCATGGCGAGATGGCGGGTCCTGATAATCCTTGCGCGCCGCTAAAAACAACTCGTCGCGGGTAGTCCGACGATTATCTTCATTGTGCACAATCAGCTGAGGAAATAATCTAAACATCATGTACACGTACTTTGTGGCCGTGCGGGATTAGCATTTTGATTGTGTTGGCGTGTACGATTGCCTGCTTGGGCTTGTGCAAACTTAGCGACATGAGACACCGACTACAAAGAGATGACTCACCACCAGCGGCGGCACTCTGTTGTGTTGCAGGTGGGGTAGGGAGACCATTGTGGATGGCCTGGAGAGCGAGACTTTCAAGCCTCTTGAACTGAAAGAACAAAGTCAACTCACCTGTAATACTCGAGAATTCCGCGCAGTCGGCGGAGGATCTGTGGAGCAAAAAAGTATGTTAGAAGTAAATCCCGAGGAGTATTGAGTTGTAGCGCACCGACATCCATTCTCGCAGCCTTCTCGGCACGCTCCCGCTCCCTCCTTGCTCTCTGTGCCAACGATCTGTTGGAAGAGGCTTGCGGTGGAGGCGCCGGACGGTTTTCCCGGGCTCTTTGGTGCCTTCTGATTTGACCGAGAGAACGGGCGCTTGGAGCGGCGGCGGAATTTGGGGGCGGCATATTTTCATCGTGCTGAGCAGGTACGCGTCTGCGGCGGGGGCTGCCTTCATTGATTTCGCGTAAGTCGCGTTGAATCTGTCGTTGTTGTTGTTGATGCCTTTGCGGCGTTGTCGGAGGAGTTAATAAGTTCCTAGGAATCATGAGTCTACACACTGAGGCGGGCGAGAATTGAGTGCACATTTTCGGCTAAACGGTTAGAATGAAGAGCACGGAGAAAAGGTTTAGAGATCACACGGAAAGGTTACAGCTATTTTGGAAACGATAGACATTTTCGATTTTCGAGCTGAGTTCGGCAACTCCCGGCAGACCTGTCATATAATTATTTTTAGCTACAGCTCAGCTCCATCATGACGACGAGCGTTCCCCGCCAATACACAGTATACTCTCCTCACTCTCACCATGATACGACGAGGAAACCGCCGCCACATACCTAAGGAGCAGAAACAGCTCATCACCACAATGTCGGCCCATATGTCTGTCCCAGACATTGCTGCAGCTACCGACATCAGCGAGCGAACCATATACCGCATCATCCGAACGTGGCGGACCACTGGGGACCACGTCCGAATTCCTCTGCAGCTTGGACGACCCCGCATTCTTACATCTTTTGATGTCGCGGTCTGTGGTCTTCTCAATACCCTTCGTATTTGACCCTTTGAGAAGTATCTTGAGGGTCTTGTTGCGAGAACCCCCGACATCTATCTTTTCGAGCTACAGGAATGTTTGTACGAAGCCACGGGACTTGACGTCGCTAAAACCACCATCCGTGACGCCCTTTTGCGAATGGGTTATGTTCGGGTTCATGTAAGTAAAATTGCTAAGAGTTTCGTGCCGCTGACATGGGTATATCCTTAGATATCTCGAACTGCACTCGAAGCTGAGGAAAACAAACGGCTTGGGTTTCAATGTGAAGTTGGACAACACCCACCTCGAAGATTTGTTTTCCTAGACGACGCAGCTTGCAATCGACATACAACGCGGCGGCAGATGGCATGGGCCCCCATTGGAATGCGAGCGCGGCGGCATGATTTTTTTGTCCGAGGCATCCGGTATGTGTTTCTGCTCTTGTCAGCGCTACGTGCCTGCTGATATGTATAGTTATTCTGTTCTTCCGGCAATTTGCCTCGATGGCATACTTCACTTTGATGTGTTGACTCGATCCTGGACCGCCGTAGAGTTCCGCAACTATCTCGATGTTCTCCTTGACCGCATGAATCCCTTTCCACAGGACAACTCTGTTCTCGTCATGGACAACGCAAGTGTTCATCATTTTGATGGGATTCGTGAGATGGTCGAGGGACGGTGCGTAGGATATATCCTCTTGATTGCCAACCAACTGAATTTGATCTACAGCGGGCGTCGACTCATTTATTTGTCACCATACTCTCCCGACTTCAATCCATGCGAAGAAGGGTTTTCATGCATGAAATATTGGATCCGCCGCAACCGGGACGATGTTCTCAGCTCAATGGAAGGGCGTGATGGTTGCGACCCCATCGCAACTCTGTGGGAAGCTGCTCATGAGACGATGACCCCAGAGAACATCGAAGGGTGGTTCAGGGATTGCGGATATGTTGTATAGGTTGTTGTACCGGTAGTTGTGTCAATACACGAGTAGGACGGCAAGACATTATATGAACAAGTAGTACGAGTATACAAATATACAGAAAACTAGTAGAGATACAGTATCTACAGGTTATAGAGGCGGCGATAACATACACAGCGTGAAATAAATTAGTTCTCCTTGTCGCTTTCGTTCTCCACAACCCTAGCCCGCTTCTTCCCCTTGCGTTTCTTCGCGGCGGCGACCATCTTACTTGCCTTGCGCACGAAGTTACCCACGGCACCGGCTGCCATCCCAACGTCGGTTTTGTAGAACTTGGTATCGAAGTCGGCAATGCTGTTGGCATAGACAATGCCTTGTTCCCCCAGGCTCTCAGCATATTGGAAGTATTTGAGAGCGGGGTACTTTTCATCGAGAGCGCGCAGCACGTCGGAGACAAGGAGGACGTCCTCGTCTTCATCAGATTCATCTGATGACTCGTCCTCACGTCGACGTTTGACGCTATTGGCATCGCGAAGGACAGTATCGGCGGACTCGGAGTTGCCAAGATGGACGTGGATGGGGGGCATGGTAGTTTGTCCGCGGTTACGACTACGCTCCTCGCGAGCACGGCCACGCTCTGCAAGCTCGTCAAGCTTGAGGATTTTGGGAGGATGTTCTAGATCCGCGGTGCCATCATGCTGAAGACGAAAGTCAGCAATGCAAAAGAGAAGCAGAAATTGCATGTCACGCACCATGTAGCGAGCCCACAGATTAATAACATCTATTCCAATCTCGACGTGCTTGCCTGGGTACTTAGATTTCGGGCCCATCACGTAGCACCACCGATTTTTGCCAGGATGTTCCGCGCACTTGAGATGGTTTTGAATCTGCTGTAGCTCGGTGGCGGTAACAGCGGTCTCGGGGGGTTTTTCGGCCTGTTTTGTCGTCTTTCCATCAGGCTGCACCTCCTGAAAAGAGTCAAAAGACAGTGTGCTCAACACCGAAGAACCCATAGATAACGGATGACTTACCAGGTTAACCACTTCCATTATCACCTCTTTCTGACGACGTGTGCTCCTCTGGAGCTTGAGAAGCTGCTGGAAGGCGTCGCGAACATCGTCCTCGGATGACAGACGGTGATATGGATCCTTGCGACGCTCCTGAGACTCTTTCCATCCCAACGTCGCAGATGTGGGGTCGACATTCATCTGAGCTGTGATCCGGGATAGAAAGTCGCCGGCAGGAATGTCAGAGGGGAGGACGAGGGTTGTGGTAACCGTGGCGCGCTTCTTTCCGTTTCCTGGCTCGCCATAGATAGGGACTTTGACTGTGATGAAGGTACCGCGGTCTGGAAGTTTATTAGTAGCCTGCAGAATGCGCAAATGGCTGTAACACACCTGCAGTTTGACTGGGAGCTGTAGTGGATGGCAACTGAGATTGGCGAGCTTCGACAATGTGAGGAGGGAACGGAGGAAGCTGGTATTGATGATAAGACGGATCTTCATCGCTAGGATCATCGTCGTCGCCCCCAGGCTGCTCGTAGTCGCGGGTGTGGTCAAACATGCCATTGTCGAGAGAGGCCTGTAATTGGGCCACTGCGAGCTGTCGTCCAGTGAGAGCGGGGGGAGGGCCGACGCCAAGAAGATATGGTGCAATAGTGTTTTGCATGGTGTCAAAACCGGTCGAAAAGTAGAATAGTTGGGCGCCTTGGACTCGTTGAGCGAGGATATATAGCGCAGCATATGCTCCACACGATCGTCAGCCTACTCGTCATGACTGTAAGTCTCCAGTGACGGTGTAACTGTACTAGGTGGTCGTTGTTGAGGAGGTATTAGCAGAAAAGGTTATTCTAAATTTGGCACGACATAGTTACGACCTCTCGGCCCGAACTCAGCTAAAAAATCGAGACTGTCTATCGTTTCCGAAATAGCTGTAAGAAAACAGGTTTATTGAAGGCGAGACTACGGTGTTACAGCTACATTGAGAGTGGGGCGTGTGGAGCGATGTGGAGCGGAGGTTGCAAGACGCGAGAGACAGCAGCGGAGTTGTGGTTTGTTGTTTGGCTGCGGACAGATGACGTGAGTGGGGCGTTCGGGTGGTCCCGGAACCCACTTGATTGACGTTTGTCCAGAGTCAACCTTCGATTGTAATATAGATGTCTTGAGCCAAACTAAGTAACGGTAAGCCACAGCGAATGGTTTTCAAAATCTTTACAGCTGTTTCGGAAAAAGAATACGGGTTTCGGCATTTCTTTCGCTTCGTTTTTTTGTCTATAGTTGTTTGGCGTTGCGTCCCTTTCTGCTCCACCCACCCCACTTCACTGGCGTCATTTGTGTTGAACACGGTGTTGTGACTCCACAAGCTCCACATCCAATGCGCGTATTTAGAAGGCAAAAACTCAACCTCCAACATTGCGCTTCCATGGAAAATATCCGTCATGCAACCCACCTCGAATCAGTCTTCTTCGCACTACCGCGAGAACACCCGACAACAAGATGGCTGGACTGTCCTTGCCTCTGAACCTCAGCAGCGCGCTGCTACAGAGGCCCCTCCCCCATACACAGCCGAAGCCCCTCCTCAGGCTGCTGCACCGGCGGCAGATCCCGCTCCGGAGAGATATCCGGGTCAGTTATCCGCCATATTTTTCGTTATCTTGATTGTTTGCTGACTGCTCGACAGGAGTGCAGCTCGCATTTTCTGTTCCCACCAACAGCGATATCATTGGCGCGACCCCCCTCATGCGAACCATTCACTTTGCCCGCAACGTCCCCTGAAGGAGCCGTATATGACGTCGAGATGCAACACGCCGTCTAGAGAGAGCGCGGGGAGGACTGAATACCTGGAAAAAATCTGTAAGTTGATCCCGCAATCGTAGCTGGACGACGTACTTGACTCCTCGTATGTACACATCATGCAGTCGAGCTTGTTCACTAGCCAGTGCCCAGGCCCACCCGCGTTTGGAGGTGTTGCGATTGCAGGCAGCCTCGTCGACAAATACGAGTTGCGGGGCGCGATAGGTCTGAGCCATATGTATTTCGAAATTGGTGCGGGCGTTCTCATCGCGTTGTATGGCAACACGAGACACCTATCCGGACTATGGGTCACAATGAGATATATATTACTTAGGTGGTGAGACTCACGCGCTTCCTCGTATATCCTCGCCGCCTCAACGCCGTCCATATGGAGGTGAGCGAAGCTTCTACATTGCAGAGCTCCCGCAACTCTGCTTGCATCTCACGCAGATAGATGTCGGGAGTCCTCTCCACAAGTGCGACCAGGAACTGTGTCATTTCTTCAATCAAAAACACGAATTTGCAAGGAAGACATAGTACTTACATCGACATCACGTTGGGGTGGTTGGTTCCCCGAGTTCGTCGCGTCGATGCCGACGAAGAATCTTCTCTACAGAGCTCAGACTGACACCCAGCTCGTGCGCCACGTCGGCTTGTTTGCGGCCGCAGAAGTAATGCAGGTAAACTACATTTGCCCGCGTGTTTTCAGGGATGTCTTTGCGGTGTCCGCGCGCCATGAGCAACAGAGTGAGAGAGAAGAGTTGGTGAGGTCGTTGGCGACATAATTATCGACCAAAAGGGGAGAGGTGGAGCGGAGTGGGGCTGAGAGAGACGCGGGACCAAACAACTATAGACAAAAAAACGAAGCGAAAGAGATGCCGAAACCCGTATTCTTTTTCCGAAACAGCTGTATACTTTCTCTCACGTCAACTGCGGCAACTGAGCTCCGTCGGTACAAACAATAGGACACGAGGTCGACGCGAAGGCTTGTTCTCTTGCTCAACCGCGTCTTTCCTTCCCAACTCCCCTTCTCAGTAGTAGATCTGGCAATAACATGGGAGCCCAATTTTACTAGGGTGTTTCTGCTGTCAACTCATCAAGAACTTCTCGGTGCAATCTACCGATACCTGGCTGTTTGAGCCAAAGCGGTCCACTTCTGTGGAGCACTTCAGCTACACCCTTGTTCACAAGTCGCGCAAGAGGGATTTGCGTAGCTCTACAATCTATGCCTTTGCTCATTTCGTTTGGGGACACAGTAATCAAACCATGATCTTTGCCGATCTTCAAGGTATGTAGGCAACTTCTGCCTCTTTGTTTTCCATCTCAAACTGTTCAGGAACACCTGCACTTGTTGGAAGAAAGGATGGTCTTGTCTTATTCGATCCCATGACTCATACGGTTGGCGGGTATATTCATTCTCTTCATATATTTCTCCTGGGCTGACTAGAATTCTGATCCAGAAACAGTGGTATTGGTGACTTCGGCCTTGACAGCTATTTTGGAAACGATAGACAGTCTCGATTTTTTAGCTGAGTTCGGGCCGAGAGGTCGTAACTATGTCGTGCCAAATTTAGAATAACCTTTTCTGCTAATACCTCCTCAACAACGACCACCTAGTACAGTTACACCGTCACTGGAGACTTACAGTCATGACGAGTAGGCTGACGATCGTGTGGAGCATATGCTGCGCTATATATCCTCGCTCAACGAGTCCAAGGCGCCCAACTATTCTACTTTTCGACCGGTTTTGACACCATGCAAAACACTATTGCACCATATCTTCTTGGCGTCGGCCCTCCCCCCGCTCTCACTGGACGACAGCTCGCAGTGGCCCAATTACAGGCCTCTCTCGACAATGGCATGTTTGACCACACCCGCGACTACGAGCAGCCTGGGGGCGACGACGATGATCCTAGCGATGAAGATCCGTCTTATCATCAATACCAGCTTCCTCCGTTCCCTCCTCACATTGTCGAAGCTCGCCAATCTCAGTTGCCATCCACTACAGCTCCCAGTCAAACTGCAGGTGTGTTACAGCCATTTGCGCATTCTGCAGGCTACTAATAAACTTCCAGACCGCGGTACCTTCATCACAGTCAAAGTCCCTATCTATGGCGAGCCAGGAAACGGAAAGAAGCGCGCCACGGTTACCACAACCCTCGTCCTCCCCTCTGACATTCCTGCCGGCGACTTTCTATCCCGGATCACAGCTCAGATGAATGTCGACCCCACATCTGCGACGTTGGGATGGAAAGAGTCTCAGGAGCGTCGCAAGGATCCATATCACCGTCTGTCATCCGAGGACGATGTTCGCGACGCCTTCCAGCAGCTTCTCAAGCTCCAGAGGAGCACACGTCGTCAGAAAGAGGTGATAATGGAAGTGGTTAACCTGGTAAGTCATCCGTTATCTATGGGTTCTTCGGTGTTGAGCACACTGTCTTTTGACTCTTTTCAGGAGGTGCAGCCTGATGGAAAGACGACAAAACAGGCCGAAAAACCCCCCGAGACCGCTGTTACCGCCACCGAGCTACAGCAGATTCAAAACCATCTCAAGTGCGCGGAACATCCTGGCAAAAATCGGTGGTGCTACGTGATGGGCCCGAAATCTAAGTACCCAGGCAAGCACGTCGAGATTGGAATAGATGTTATTAATCTGTGGGCTCGCTACATGGTGCGTGACATGCAATTTCTGCTTCTCTTTTGCATTGCTGACTTTCGTCTTCAGCATGATGGCACCGCGGATCTAGAACATCCTCCCAAAATCCTCAAGCTTGACGAGCTTGCAGAGCGTGGCCGTGCTCGCGAGGAGCGTAGTCGTAACCGCGGACAAACTACCATGCCCCCCATCCACGTCCATCTTGGCAACTCCGAGTCCGCCGATACTGTCCTTCGCGATGCCAATAGCGTCAAACGTCGACGTGAGGACGAGTCATCAGATGAATCTGATGAAGACGAGGACGTCCTCCTTGTCTCCGACGTGCTGCGCGCTCTCGATGAAAAGTACCCCGCTCTCAAATACTTCCAATATGCTGAGAGCCTGGGGGAACAAGGCATTGTCTATGCCAACAGCATTGCCGACTTCGATACCAAGTTCTACAAAACCGACGTTGGGATGGCAGCCGGTGCCGTGGGTAACTTCGTGCGCAAGGCAAGTAAGATGGTCGCCGCCGCGAAGAAACGCAAGGGGAAGAAGCGGGCTAGGGTTGTGGAGAACGAAAGCGACAAGGAGAACTAATTTATTTCACGCTGTGTATGTTATCGCCGCCTCTATAACCTGTAGATACTGTATCTCTACTAGTTTTCTGTATATTTGTATACTCGTACTACTTGTTCATATAATGTCTTGCCGTCCTACTCGTGTATTGACACAACTACCGGTACAACAACCTATACAACATATCCGCAATCCCTGAACCACCCTTCGATGTTCTCTGGGGTCATCGTCTCATGAGCAGCTTCCCACAGAGTTGCGATGGGGTCGCAACCATCACGCCCTTCCATTGAGCTGAGAACATCGTCCCGGTTGCGGCGGATCCAATATTTCATGCATGAAAACCCTTCTTCGCATGGATTGAAGTCGGGAGAGTATGGTGACAAATAAATGAGTCGACGCCCGCTGTAGATCAAATTCAGTTGGTTGGCAATCAAGAGGATATATCCTACGCACCGTCCCTCGACCATCTCACGAATCCCATCAAAATGATGAACACTTGCGTTGTCCATGACGAGAACAGAGTTGTCCTGTGGAAAGGGATTCATGCGGTCAAGGAGAACATCGAGATAGTTGCGGAACTCTACGGCGGTCCAGGATCGAGTCAACACATCAAAGTGAAGTATGCCATCGAGGCAAATTGCCGGAAGAACAGAATAACTATACATATCAGCAGGCACGTAGCGCTGACAAGAGCAGAAACACATACCGGATGCCTCGGACAAAAAAAATCATGCCGCCGCGCTCGCATTCCAATGGGGGCCCATGCCATCTGCCGCCGCGTTGTATGTCGATTGCAAGCTGCGTCGTCTAGGAAAACAAATCTTCGAGGTGGGTGTTGTCCAACTTCACATTGAAACCCAAGCCGTTTGTTTTCCTCAGCTTCGAGTGCAGTTCGAGATATCTAAGGATATACCCATGTCAGCGGCACGAAACTCTTAGCAATTTTACTTACATGAACCCGAACATAACCCATTCGCAAAAGGGCGTCACGGATGGTGGTTTTAGCGACGTCAAGTCCCGTGGCTTCGTACAAACATTCCTGTAGCTCGAAAAGATAGATGTCGGGGGTTCTCGCAACAAGACCCTCAAGATACTTCTCAAAGGGTCAAATACGAAGGGTATTGAGAAGACCCACAGACCGCGACATCAAAAGATGTAAGAATGCGGGGTCGTCCAAGCTGCAGAGGAATTCGGACGTGGTCCCCAGTGGTCCGCCACGTTCGGATGATGCGGTATATGGTTCGCTCGCTGATGTCGGTAGCTGCAGCAATGTCTGGGACAGACATATGGGCCGACATTGTGGTGATGAGCTGTTTCTGCTCCTTAGGTATGTGGCGGCGGTTTCCTCGTCGTATCATGGTGAGAGTGAGGAGAGTATACTGTGTATTGGCGGGGAACGCTCGTCGTCATGATGGAGCTGAGCTGTAGCTAAAAATAATTATATGACAGGTCTGCCGGGAGTTGCCGAACTCAGCTCGAAAATCGAAAATGTCTATCGTTTCAAAATAGCTGGAAGGAATCAACTCCTTTATTCAAGACCATAGCTGTGGCGATGTTTGTAATCGACCTTGCCATGGATGAAGTCGCGCCCTTGATTTTTGACACCTCCAGTAATGAAGAACAAGAAGAAGAACAAGACAACTCACCATCTCCGGGTGACGCTGACTCAGCCAATGGAGAGGGAGAAGACAGTGTTGATTAGCTGAAAGATTAGATATTTCTGAGCTCTAAAATAAATTCTTACACCGTACAATACATGATTGATTTTAATGCATTGACTGGTACAATATCGATGGCATCACACCAGACCTCGCTATTTTTTGGTGCAAATCTCTGACAGTAACTGTTGTTGATAACTCTACTCATATAGCTTGCCAGAAAAAGTCAGACTGGAGTCGTTTGAGAAGGAGGCGGAAGAAAGGAAAGGATTGGCCTGAGTTCTCGAGAGGGAGGATGTGTAAGCAAGCCATTAATATATTGGGCGTGAACTCCGAAATGGAGCTCGCTGCACTCCGCCCGAAGACGAAGAAGCCGAGGCAGCCCCTACGCAACTAAAGAATACAGAACAAATCCGTAGCTACGTGAGTGCGCAGGAAATAGCAAAACTAACTAGGGATGGGTGGGTGGGCACGAAAAAAGAGGGGTATGACGGCGACGGGGGGACAAGACTAGAAGCGGGGAAGGAGACTCGAGGTCATGGAGGGGGGAAGGGGCTGGAGAAGAGAAGGTCTCAAAGAGACGGAGTCACCGAGCCAAAGGCGCGATGCGGAGGCGGGCGAGACGAAAAGAATGAGGAGACACGTGACTGATGGGTGATCGCTTTAGCCAATCCCTTCAGTCTGTCCAGACCACCTAGGATTGGCCTGAGTTGTCGAGAGGGAGAGATGTGTAAGCAAGCCATTGATATATTGGGCGTGAACTCCGAAATGGAGCTCGCTGCACTCCGCCCGAAGACGAAGGAGCCGAGGCAGCCCAAAACCAACAGCTCACCCTGAAGCAGCCAAAGGTGGGCGAAAATACAGGGGGAAGCGCCACAGGCTCCACAAGAACAGGGAAGAGACGGACAGCAATGGGGAGGCGAGAGGGGAGGGAGGGGGAAGGGGGAGGAAGGGGTGCTAGGAACGCACAATGTCGACAGAGGGGAGAGGAGACAGCGACGCGGGCAGGACGGGTACCGGACTTGGGGAGGGGCCAGTGCGGATACAAACTTCGAAAGTGTGAGCCAGCGGAGAGTCCTCTGTCGGTGCTGGAGAGCCTGAGCTGTGTTTAACTGGTTGAGCGGATACCATGAGATCACAGAGGAGGAGACACCTACGCGGATCTAACCTTCTTACAATGTACATGACCTATCGTAGCTGAGCTCTACACAACGTCTCTTATTAGATGGGCCTGACATTCGAAGCAATGGAGTCGAGTGTGGAGGAGAGGGGTATGGCGGCGGGGTATCGCAGAAGAAGGAAGAAACTGGAGAGTGAGAGTGACCAAGCGAAAGCAAAAAACCTCCAAAGTACTGTCGAAGTCCACTCCAGAGGGCTCAAAGTACTCCGAAGCTACTCGCAGCCCGGGAACACCCTCTGAAGGTGCTCCAAAGGGACGGCGAAAATTCAAAAGTCCTTCGAAGCCTCGGTTGGACAACGCCCCCTTCGAAGCTACTTCGAAGGCCTTTGGACGACTTTGAAGCCCTATAGGCGGCTTTCTCCCCATTTGTGCTATTATTCTTACAGTTCCCAAAAAATATAATGAAGTTCATGAATTTTTACAACTAATACAACATGTTTGAGTACAGAACAGGCAGCAGCGATGGGTACAAAAGCTTGGCAATAAGATAAAATAATCAGCGCGAAGTCCATGAATAAACAAGAGCGAGACTCACCATTTGACGTTGAGGGAATGCTATAGCTAAGAGGCAAGAGAATGGAGTGAATTAATGAACACAAAGGGACCAAACTTGACTCACGACGATAAAGTTTCTGTGAGAATCTGTGCAGCATGCTTGTCAGAAAACAGGAAGGAAAGTGATCGTGTGGGACCCACCCGAGCGGTTGAGTAGAGCACGGAAGCTGCGCATAAAAAAATAAGCATAAAAACATGCCACAGGGCGTATGCACTCACGAAGGCTCTACACACGAGACATACAGCGCAACGCAAACGAGTCTGATGGGATGTCAGTGAAACAAAAGGAAATAACGGCAAAGACTCACAAAAACAGCTGCTCGACCGTGATTGAGCAGCGATAGCCGAAGGTGGGTTAGAATTAGTCTCTCGTAGACAGACGCTCTAGTATCTTGTGTCTCGTACCTCGACAGATATAGAGTCTGTTACTTACCGCGGGGGTCCGACCGGAGTACGTTCTTATTACATAATCTGTCAGAAGTTTCATCACGTGCTGCATACAGTGGCGGCAAAATCTGATGTCACCCCCAAAAAAGGAAATTTCCATCAAACTGCCTCTAATCTGCCCTTGCCATCGCCGTCTGGGGGCGACAAGGGCACAGATCCATTGGCACGGCAAATACACTGCGTGTGTAGGCAAGATTGAGAAAGATAGGTACATTCATTGAGGAGAACTGGGCCAAATATGGTTGAAAGGTCTTGCCCAAAAAGTGTCAATTTTCGAGGTATTCTAAGATGGAAAAGGGGTGCATGTACATCAAATCTATGTCTTATATGCACTGTGAAAGGTCCGACCACAGAAAACATGGCACAGAAAAGGGAACGAGTTGAGTTGATGGAAATTTCCTTTTTTGGGGGGTGACATCAGATTTTGCCGCCACTGTACGTGTTGCCTGGCTCAGGCCTGTTTCCTGCTGCAGTTGTGCTGCAGAGCGACGTATCTCCTCTCGGGTACTCTTTCCGAGTCGTTATATGCACTGTCAAGCCGAATCCACATCCAGGAGCTGATCAAAAGATGCTGTTTACAGTACCTAGATCTAAAAAAAACGTTATATATGTATGAGGTAAGTACTCCAGTAAATCACAAAGTTTGGCAAAAGTGCTCTCTTAGGTTGCTCTTAGGCTCGAATTCAACTCGAATGATATGACTATGGCCCGACCTTTGCCGTGCATGGCCGTACAAGGCCGTACGTCAACCCCACCTCAACGTGGCAGATGCACGTGGCCCAATTGTTGACAGATTATGTAATAAGGGTGCACTCCGGTCGGACCCCCGCGGTAACTACTAGACTAGGTTAGAATAGAGCATATTAGCAAACGGTGAAAAGTATTTTGTACTTGTTTCTCGACCAATCAGCGGCCATAAAAGTGTGGAGCAGCCAATCAGAGCCTGGTGCAAAATACTTTTCACCAGTTGCTGATATGCTCCTAATTTGCATTCATGTTGATCTGAAAGGTGGTGAGTAAAGGAAAGACGAGGCACGTATACTCACATTAGAATTAGCAATCAGCGATACGAACAGTCAATAGCAAGTTTCAATGATGTGCAACTGAGGGAGCTGTCAAAGACGTGAGCAAAGCCGTCGCTCGCGAAACAAAGGTTAAGTACCTTGGCTTGGCATGGTATCCGTCATTCAGAGGATGGGGAAGAAGCAGCCGCGCGACAAGCCGCACGACGATTGCGGACGCGCGTGGCAGGGGACTCTGCGCCTTCTTCGTCGCCAGAATCATCGGAATCGTCGTCAGCGACACCAAATACGCCGCTAATTGTGTTGTCAGGGAAGATCGTGAAACATTGAAAGAGAAACTCACTTCTGAAGCCACTCGAGGGTTTCTACAGCCCATGGGTCCGTTTCGTCGGCCTCAAATAACGCCAGGACATTGTCGAACATCTTGTCATATTTGTAGGAGCCGTCCTTCTCCGTCCATTCGCTTGTCGAGATCATGGTTCGGGCCTGAATGCGATAAATTGCAGCAGCAAGAAGAGGGAGGGATTGCTTACTTGAGCGCATGCGTAGCCAAGCATTCGAGGGGTCACTTTGAATTGTCCGTGGCCGTTAGCGTGACAGATTTTGGGGATCTTCGTACAGCCATCGATTGCGGAGCTAGGCGTCGTCCATGTGTGCCGCAAGACCTGCATGATATCAGATAATCAGAGAATGAATGCGACTATGAGAAAGGTACGAACAGGCCCCCGGTCACTACCTATTAGGTTCGTCACATTGTCGCCCGAAATTTGGGCTGATTTACTCTATGATTTTCGCCCTCAAACAGACTGATTTACTCTATTTGTGACGAACATCTGGGGGTGATTTCGGATTTTTGCGGCTGGATCCCCCAAAGGACAGTTGTTTAGCCTTTTCTGAAGCAAATTTGAGCTTGAAACCGCTCAGAATCATCCAATTTCGGTTTATTTTTGCTGCTTGACGCTCGAGATCTGTCTTGCAATTTGCTTGTAATTCCCCAGACCGACTTCAGGTCTCAAAAATTTCTCGCGCTCCGCGCAATTTACTCTATCTGCGACAGACATTGGGCAGTTTCCGCTTGATTTACACTATTTTTGCGACGAAGGTACGAGGTTTTCAAGACGTTGATTTACTCTATCTGTGACGAACCTAATAGGTAGTGACCGGGGGGCCTGTACGAACGCACCCGCAAGATAAATTGACTACAGAATAAACCGTTCTCCGGGTCGTCTGGGTTGAACGAGTTTTCGGCATAAAAGCACGACGGCCACGCGTCGGATGCTCCTGTGAGAGCAGGCTTTTTTTTCAATGGTTTTGCCTTTCATCAGGGCTTTCAGCGCTCTGTACTGGTGGTGTTAGCGCTGTTTGGGAGTCGATCATCACATACTTTTTCGCCGCAGGTGTGGGGGTAGGCTCTGAGTCGTCGGTAGGGGTAGTAAGTTCATTAATTTGGATGCGGATGGGCCAAGGAATGATAGCATTCCGGAGCATAGGGTGGTTAAGACCTCGATTGGACTTGGACTCAGTTCTAGGGATGTTGGGGACGAGGGATTGACGCGGGTCCTCAAGGGACGTAGTTGAGTTCGTGCTTGAGATTGGTTGTGTCGGTTTGGCGTGCAACCGGCGGCTGCACCACGAAACTAACATCATAGAGTTAATGAGAGAGTTAGAGGGAAAAAAAACAGCACACGCACGCGAGAGATAAGCTCAGCCCAATCATTCTTGTCTTTATGAAACTCGCGGACAACCTCCAAACATTCCGGGGAGATTGAGAACATCTCTTTGAAGGCCTTGACATGCTTTTCTTGCTCCCGGCGTTCTCTGGAGGTAACATGAGTGAGGATCACCAGAAGCGAGTCAGGAACGTACTTGTCGGGGATCGTAATGGTGTTACATGCATCGACGGTGGTTTTTTTGCCCCGGAGGTCCTCAGATCCATAGAAGAGAACCGTTCCGATGTCCAAATAAGGTGAGACGGCGCGAGGGAAGTATCGAGCGCACGACAACAGCTTTGCGAGTGGTGTCTTGCTTGCCCTGCGACATTGTAAGTGAGAAAGACATCGCAGACCGCTTTGAGAAGTGTCACATCGCGTCGCGTTTCAGTTTCTTGTGAGGAGCAGCCTCAAAGACGTTGCTGGCAAGGGGGTGTCGGGATTAAAATTTCGTACCGTGGGAGGGAGGGGGGGGTCCCCAGGAGGTCCGAAAAAAATTTCTTGTGTCTAGTACTCAAAAGCTTCCAGGAGCTCAGAGTATACTTCTAATTCACTTTTAGCTTGTATGAGGGTTAGATCTGGGCCCATGAGACCCTCAAATGGACAAAGCGGGTGTGATCGTCCAGATTTGGACAGCTTTCCCACCTTCAACTGACTGTATAACAGTGTTAAAGCCTCCCATGCCTTGGGTTTTCTTCAGTTCTCAAAGAATACAAAACTCAACTCTCATGTATTCTGACCACCCTCAAATAACTTACGGTGACTTGGCCCAGAACTAAATCAACTCATGTTCCTGGCACATCAATTACATGAATGACAGTCAAATGTCTTGACTTGAGACTCCCAGATATCTCAAGGGCGCCATTACAGGCATTCTATGCTGATATGCTAGGATTTCCATACACAAATCCACCTCCAACACGCACAAATGAATAGAAATGGTATACTTCGGAAATGACCGGATGTGGCTGTAGTGGCGGCAGCCCGGCAGCTTGACAAGGGTGGGAATATATTACTCTATATAGTAGGGGAGGGGGGGGAGGGGGGGGGTCTGGCCGAGGCCTTAAAAAAAAGTCGACCCTATATCCGATTTTCGGAAAGCCGACATCCCCTTGGTTGCTGGTGGCGCCCATTTCAGACCGACATTCATCGTGATCGAGTCTAAGGTAATATTTTCCTAGCCATTGAATCACGAAGAACGGTTGTTGGGATGGATGGATGGGACATCTACGGTATGCGGCATCGACGTCTAGTGTAGCGCCTTCTGTTCCTGGAGGGGGCTTCAATTACTAGCAGGACAATTTGGGCGAAGGTGCCCCAGTCGCAGGGGAAGTCGTCGACATTAATCTCTGAGTTAACGGATGCGCGAGTCGGATCGTTGCGGGGGAAGGAGAAGTCTTGAACCAGTCTGTATTCGCCTGGGTCGCCTGCTTTAGGGACTAGCCCCGGCGGAGAGGTTCGGAACAGTGTTGGCAGGGTCAGTCAATGGAGGTCAATAATCGTCATAACTTTGACTTGACGGGGTCAATGACCAGGTCTGATGTCATGTGCATGGAGGCGTTTGACGGTCTTTGACAGCTCGGACGTTCAAGTCCGAAACTTCCCGAAACATCACGGTTGTCACAGGGAGTGACTGACCTGTCACCGCCAGCCAGCTAGGGTCATTGACGAATCGGTCAATAGATTGACAGTTGACCTGACCCCTTTGACTGACCGGTATATACCGGGTCAGTGCCAACACTGGTTCGGAAGGGGCCGATGAGATGATGTTCTAGGACGATCACGCGAGAAGGGACCAGTGTATCTGCGCCCCGCGCGTTCTTTATTAATATATTGTTCGATGACGGAAGGACAGGATAGGGAGGAAGAATGATTGGGAGGAGTGAATGTTTCGGTGATAGTAGAGTGAATGCCCATAAAGCCTTCCCGAAGGCCGGTAGGTAAATCAGAGAAAATATCGTAAAGATTAGCCGCTCTCAAAGCGGATTCCCATTTGTCCGGAAAGAGGGGAGTGATGATGGGGAGGAGATCAGATGGAGACGCAGTTTTGGGCG
>JAWWNJ010000432.1:0-25870 GCA_037176885.1 Favolaschia claudopus
TGCCTCCTTCGCCCGATCGTCTCCTACCCCCCTGTCGTCGACACCTCACTTGCGCCACACCGTCGACGTCCCCCGTCATCGTCTGGTCGTCATTGACATGCTCTCCCTCCGCTCCCACCACTCTTTCCGATTTTGTTCTATCTGAATCTTCGAGTCAGACGCGGCGCCTTGTCGGCTCTGGGTGGGCGGCGGGAAGCACGACAAGCTCCTTCTGCTTCGGGAAGAGGAAGACGGAGGCGGAGGTGGTATTCATTTGCAAGGCATGCGTTTGGGCGCGGAAGGAGGGAGGCGGGAATAGAGGCGGGGTGGAGGGCGGGAGAAGGGTACTTACATGCGATGCGCACGGTTGTTAATGACTGGCGGGTTCGTCTGTGCGGAACGGGGCGGGGACGTGTAACGGAAATATTTATTTGCTTACATTATTCCTCGCCGTTCCGTTCCGTTCCTTTTTTTCTATGCCTGTATGCTCATATGCTTATGTTTCCATGCCGCGTTCGTACCTTATGATCCATGCACAGCCCTGTATCCGTAGTATAAAAGCCCTTGATCTGTCGTAGTTAGATTCCCTTAGGTTAATCAGACAACTTACCCCAGTTCTCTCGTTGACCACGCTCGTGTGCCGGAACTCGTTCCCTCGCTTCCGCCACAGGACGATAATGAAGGGGGGTCGAAGATGACGCGGAGCCGTGGGCACATGTGCTCGTCTTCGTCGAGCGGATGTCGAGTGGGATGGTGTGATTCGGGGAAGGGGGGAGCGGCGACTGAAGAACGAAGATTCAGGGGCGACGGCGCGTATGGGATGTCGAATGAGTGGGAGATGTGGGTGGGCCCGACGGACGCTTGCGCAGGCGCGGTCTCGCCTTAAGCTTGATGGTGATATGGATGCGGGAACGAAGGACGGTGGATGTCGATGGGGAGGCAGACGCTTTAGGTGTACTGACAGTCGGAGAGGATGCATAACATGCATACAGGTAAGTAAGTTTCATCTTTGATAGTCGCACCGTCAGCGGTATCGTTACTCACCCGACTCTACAGATTTGATACATTCAGCTTTCGCCGACCGATACGCGTTCCTCGACTTCAATAATCGCTACGAGTGTGCCCCCATTCGTCTTGTTGCTTGGGCTGCTAGGTCGTTGATCGTCTGCAATTGCCACTGCCTTGGTCTCCCAGCCAAGGCTAGTCGAAAGTTTCACCGCTTTGGGCTATAACGCACGGACTCATATCCCACTTTGTTCATCGTCGGCCTGCTTTCAATGTGACTAGCCCTAATGTACTTCTCTACTCCTGGTCGACAACCTTCACATTCCTCGCGCTACTCTGTCAAGTACTCAATATCTCATCTAGAACTTCTATTCTGCTATCGACACGTACGATACAGTTAAATACGCAGTATGAGATCAGCGCTACATACTTAGGACAACGGGAATAGTAGGCTGGCTGTGTCCAGAGAGAAATGAGGTAGTTAAATAACCCAAATCGTACAAACCGTGCTGTGAGTCAAAGGACCGATACCACCGCCGTCGCTCCCTGCTCGTTGCGAACCTCCTTACATGTTTCTTGCGCCCTCGTCGACGGCGGTCTGGCCAGGAACATCACAGGACTCTTCGACGACCTCCACAGTCTTGATGCCCTCCGAGTCCACCTACACTACCATTCACACCGCCAGTGACACTGCTCCCACCCCAAGCCCCGCTCGAGGTACCGCGAAGCGTAGACCCCGCACGCCCGTCCATCGACTGTGCCGATCTCCGTCCTCAAATGACTTCTAACTCGCGGCCCCGTCTCCAGAATCAATCCCTCTCCAATCCAATCCACTCCTCGACCACTCCCGCCCAACCGCGCAGAGCGCAAGCCCACCGCAACGCACCCTCCCCTCACCCCCAAGTCCTGACAACGTCACGACGGCCCTGCCCGCAAGCAGCGTCACCAGCTGTGCGCCGAGTCAACGCGAACACGGGACAGTAATAAGACGGCCGGCGGGGCGTGGGGTCAATTCGATGCTATCCCTCGGTTGAATAAGGACGGGGCGGGAGGGGGGAGAATGCACGAGGGACAGTGCGGAGACGGGGTGGTAGGTATGGGTAAGTAGGTGCGGGGAATATGCGTATGCTCTATGCGACTGTAGCCGAATGACGGTATACTGTACGGTAGGACGAGTGTCGGTGCGGGTGAGAATGAAAGGAAGGGATTGAAACAAGGATGAGGGACGATACATCGATACCGAAGCAAGGAGAAAGCAGTGGAGAGTGTGAAACGGGGACGCGGCGCGGAAACGGAGTACGGTATTGGGTCGGCGGGGAGGAACGATAGGTCCATATATGTAATAGGCGGCGAGCGATGGGCTGGGGTATATGGCTCTGGAAGACGGTAGCAGGGAAGCAGATTCGATTATGGATCAGGGGAAGACGGAGAGAACGGATGGTAGGTGTAAATAAAGAGATATAGCAGTGGAGAGAATAAGAGAGGAGGAGCTAAAGCTAGACAGAAAGATCCGCTTGAGATGCTCCAGTCGAGTCGTATTGGCGCCGACTCGGGCGAGGACGGATTAGATAGCGGTTGAGATCGACCATAGTATCTTTGTACCCCTCCAAGGGGTCGCAGCGGAATCGTCGTTATATCGCCAGCGTCGAAGCTGTAAGCGGTCGCGCGTGGAAGACCATATCGCAGGTAAGTAGAGAGTAGCCGCAAGGAATTGAAGAAGCAGCAGAATATGGTCATGGCAATCGGGGAGCAGTATGATGACTGCCAGTTAACTTTGAGGAGTTGTGAAGGGTGGCTACAGCAATTATCGATTTTCGATAGTGGCGCTAGCAGCATACGCTACAAGTCACAGTTCAGTCAGCAGGCAGTTTACAAGTTAGGACCAATGAAATACAACGAAGGGAAAACGCACGATAGCTGCTATACTTATACTCTCGCAACAACCACAAGCCATCCTTTACTAGTGAGTTAGCTCTCAACCACTCAGAAATTCCAAGACCCCGTGCTGCCTTCATAATCTTTCCCAAGGGTTTACAGAGAACCGCTCTTTGTACTTGTAGCCGTTGTTGTAGCGGCCATTCGTCTTCATGTGCATCAATCTCGAGACGCTGAAAAGACCGTCGACGAGGGGGAGAAGGAGGAACCGGCGGCATCACGAAAAATCATCCGAGCCTGGGAAGATGCCGGCAACACGGTTCGAGGCTTGGACGCGTCGTCCAAGCCGCACTTGCAAGGTTCCCTCCCAATTCCCTCCAGCTTCGATTTTCCATCCAAGAAACGACCAACTCTGGACGCCAGCTCATGGCTTGAGTCTCGTGATGACCCTGCCTACTTGAATGACGCGTATCAACTCAGTTTTGCTCTTCCTTTCTGACCAGCCTCGGGCCTGCCAGTGAGGCTCCCTCCCGCCAGGCTTTCTCCTATGCTCTCCCGCCACTAGTACTGCTCTGCACGCTTCACTGCTGACCGTCATCCATCAACCTCCCACAACGCGCCAACCCAATCGGAAGACCTGCAAGACCCCGTCGCTAGATAATGTATTCCACACACTGCCTGATCACCGACTCGGACCAGATCTAGTATGTACGACCTCGAAACTCATCTTCGGCCCGTCACTGCAGCACCACCAACCATTTATTTCACAACAACTCGCTTCAAAGTTCCGAGTCGGGACGCGGGGAGGATAATGAATACTGGTACCGGGCGGTCTTATAACATAGAGCCAGTGCATGCTGAAATGCTCTTTTCTTTCATCCTTTCCCTCTCAAATTGTTCTTGGATCTTTGTCTGACTTTCCTTCCTCGCCGATACCAGCCTCACTTTCGTCGAGAAGAACACGGTCTTCACTGTCGCGCTATTATCGTAATTTTGGACCGATCCTGAGAGATAATGCCTTGATCTGGCGGGTATTGGAAGGAACTCGTGCTTGCTGCAATATCTACGGTACACCTCATCCTTCTCTTCACTCTCCGTCGACTGACACCTGATCGTTTCAATACAGCTCGCTCTCCTACCCTCCATCGGTTCTGCTTTATCGATGTCGCTCCCAACCATCGTGACCATCTGCTTCGTCGCTTCACGTCGGGTAGAAACCTTGATCCTCGCCATCGTCCCCATCGACTGATCAACTCGGTCAATTTGGGGCACCCAGTATGTCTTGCCTTTAGGCTCCCCACTCATCTCCGCGCTACAGAAACCGTACCTTTCGTGCTCCATCCCTCAAGGTCTGCATTTTCTCGCCGCTATAACGGTGTTTTCCCAGCTTATGCATGCGCCTTGCCCGTAACACTTGATATTGCTGATGCCCTGTTGTTCTTCCAGATTCTTCCTTTGAGAATCGATTTCACCTCTCAAGAACTCATTTGTTAATTTGTTACTATGTCACTTGGGTATGATTTTCTCCACTTTTCATCTCGCGACCCATGTAACTTAGTCTTGTTCCGAGATAATATGTTCTTTCAAAGCGGTTAAATGATCTTTTGGTCATCGTTTTTCCTTACATATATTCTGCTTTGCAATGGTTCGTGTTCTCAGCCTTCATTCTGCGTCACTCGTGATGGCTCATTGAAATTCATATCTCGAGGTACATTGAAGCTGCGCTGCACTTCATTCGGTGTCTCCGCAGGATCCGACTTGTATAGCATCAAGTTTTCCGACTCGACTCTTGGGTCGGCTCAAACTGTTTCTTTTCACTTCCTGACTGCGTCAACTCTTTTTTTATAGTGATCTGACTTGTCAATGACGAACTAATCTGCATCGAGGACGTCTTTTTCAAGCACGTATTTGATCATCTGCTCACGATCTCTTGTTCCGTCTTTTATAGCATGGAGTGAAACAGAGTACTAGTACGTTATTTACTGCTGGAGGATTCGATCGACAATTCGATGCGCGCATGAGTTTGCATACACACGTTCAACGGTTTCTGTCTGTATTTAGCCAGGGCTCGGATATATATATATATCACTCATTCTTGACAGGAAGCACGAGGCAGTCCGCGACCTTGCATTCCCAAATTGAAACTGAAAGCGCGGAGATACAGGGCAGACTAAGAATCCGAGTCCGATTTCGGCGGAGGCAAAAGGGAAGTATAAAGAGCTGTGGAGTGTGATAAGGATCACCCTTCACCCTTGTCCTTTACCACCATGGCGGAAGTGCTCGGTATTGTCACTGGCGCTCTTCAGCTCCTCGATACAGCTCTCAAGGCAGCAGAACTTGTCAAGGATGTATACAGGGCGACACAGGAGAAGCAGGAGATTCATGATGAGCTGGAGGGTCTCAAGCCACTCTTGGCTGAGCTACAGCTTCGCATCTCAGCTAATTCATCTCCACGAGTGCTCAGGAACATGGCTGCACCCCTTGCCAAGTTCAAGAAAACTTTGGAAGAGTTGTGTAGCAAATTGCAACCTACCAAGAACTCACTTGAAAGACTCAAATGGGGGTTCTCAGAGAAAAAGAAGATGAAAGAGGATCTACTTACGTTGAGGCAGTTCCATGATGTGGTTAATTCTTGGATGATTCTTGATTTCTGGTATGTCTTTATAAATCATGGTGTTGATCTGCTTTCATTTTGTGTTTGCTAGGGATCAAATAGATGGTAATAACCGTGCTTGATGAAAGACCCTAACTAAGCTATTCCTAGCTGCACAGCGACTAGCAATAATTGAGTGGTTGTCTCCTCTCAATTTCTTCATTCGGCAGCAGGATATTTCTAGAACACGACAGCCTGAAACAGGAGACTGGCTGCTCAATGACCCAAAATTCAAAGAATGGGAACTAGGGAAAGGAGGAGTTTTGTGGTGTTCCGGAATACGTGAATATTCAGCTATTCAAACAGAATTGCAACTTACCTACAGCTTGCAGCTGGTGCAGGGAAAACTGTTCTTGCGTGGGTTCAAATCCTTGAATGATAACAGCTTATCTTTGATACAATATTAGATCTTTGGTTGTCGATCATTTGACCAGTGCACAAGCCAAAACCCCAGAGATTGGGATAGCATGCATTTACTTCAACCATAAAGAAACCCAAGTTCAAACACTGGAAAATCTGCTTGCAGCACTGTGGCGACAGTTGGTATTCAAGCAACCTCTTGGCCCAGCTTCTGACTTGTATGCTCAACTTGTGGAGAAGAAGACGAAACCCACATCAACAGAGATGCAGAAAGTGCTTCTCCATGCACTGCAGAGATTCAAACAGATTTACTTTATTATTGATGCAGTAGATGAGCATTCCGAGCAAGAGTGGCATACTCTAGCTGGAATCCTGACAAAATTGTCAAAGAATATCAGGCTGTTAATTACAGCAAGAACACATGTTGCTCCAAATGTGGTGTTCTCTCAGATAGCTGTTCTGGAAATACGAGCCAGCAAAAAGGATCTTGGACTTTATATCAACGCACAGATGGAGGCTTTGCCACATCTATCTCAACATATTGCAGATAACAGAGAAATTGGGGCCAAGATTTTTTCAGTTATGTTTAACTGGGTTGATGGAATGTAAGTCGATCACGGAATTTATGGCTTTGGATGTTGACAGATCCCTTGCCTTGTTTACTAGGTTTCTACTTGCCAAACTTCATTTAGAAGCTCTTGATGCAGCTCCAAACACAAGGGCTCTCCATGATGCTTTGGAAACTCTGCCCACGGATCTCAATCACACATATCAGAACATTCTAAGCCGCATTGGATGCCTGTCTGGGGCTTCCAAAAAAATTGCACACTCTGCACTTGTTTGGGTTGCAAATGCAAAAAGACCGTTAACAGCAGTGGAGCTCTGTGAGGCTATAGCCATTGAACCAGGAACATCAAAACTCAACAAAGACAATAAAACTGGGATTCAAGTTATTATTCGTTTGTGCACTGGTCTGATTATCCTTGATGAACAAAGCTCGTTAGTGCGGCTGGTCCACTTTACAGCACAAGATTATCTTGATAAAGTTCAGCACCAGGAATTCCCATTTGCACATGTTCAGATCACCAGATCCCTGTTTACATATCTCAATTTCAAAGAGGTTGCAAGAAATGGGCTCAAGTTTCATACTCTTGATCCTTTCGTGGCCGAAAATGAAGAGCAACAACTGAAGGAGTTCCAATGCCAGTATCCACTAATGAATTACTGTCAATATATTTTGATTCATGCTCAGTTGTGTGAAGAGCAACTTCAAGATCAGGTTGTTGGGTTTTTGGAACTAGCACATACATATCAGAAGAAATCCAAAAAAATATACTGGAGCTGCTGTCCGTGGAACTATCACTGGTGGCCTGATTATCCTTCCCCTTTATGGGTGGCAGTGGCTGCAAATCTACTACAAAGTGTAGAGTTCATGACAAGTCAGGGATCTAGATTGGATAGGACAACACATCCTTTGCACACTGCTGCACATGATGGCTACAAAAAAATGGTTGCATTATTACTTGATCTAGGCATGGACATTAACACACGTGGAGGAGCATATGAAAATGTCCTCCAGGCTGCAGCATGTCAGGGGCACAAAAGCACGGTACAGATGCTTCTTCACAGAGGTGCAGACGTGAATGCTCAGGGTGGGCGGTATGGAACTGCCCTCCAGGGTGCAGCAAGTGAAGGGCATGAAACCATTGTGCAGATGCTCCTCGACCAAGGTGCATATGTGAATGATGGGGTAAGGGGGAGAACTGCCCTCTACGGTGCAGCATATTATGGACATGAAACCATTGTGCAATTGCTTCTTGACAGAGGTGCAGAGGTGAATGCTCGGGGAGGCTATTTCGATACTGCACTTCAGGCTGCAGCATGTCTGGGGCACAAAAGCACGGTACAGATGCTCCTTGACAGAGGTGCAAACATGAATGCTCAGGGAGAGCAGTATGGAACTGCCCTCCAGGGTGCAGCATTTTATGGGGAGGAAACAATTATGCAGATGCTCCTTGACAGAGGTGCAGACGTGAATGCTCAGGGAGGCAAGTATGGAACTGCACTTGTGACTGCAGCATATGAGAAGCATGAAAACATTGTGCAGATGCTCCTTGACAGGGGCGCAGATGTGAATGCTCAGGGAGGCGAGTATGGAACTGCACTTGTAGCTGCAGCATATCAGGAGCTTGAAAACATTGTGCAGATGCTTCTTGACAGAGGTGCAGATATGAATGCTCAGGGAGCCGAGTATGGAACTGCCCTCTACGGTGCAGCAAGTGAAGGGCATGAAACCATTGTGCAATTGCTTCTTGACAGAGGTGCAGAGGTGAATGCTCAGGGAGGCTATTTCAATACTGCACTTCAGGCTGCAGCAAGTGAAGGGCATGAAATCATTGTGCAATTGCTTCTTGACAGAGGTGCAGAGGTGAATGCTCAGGGAGGCAATTTTGATACTGCACTTCAGGCTGCAGCAAGTGAAGGGCATGAAATCATTGTGCAATTGCTTCTTGGCAGAGGTGCAGACGTGAATGCTCAAGGAGGCTTTCATGGGACTGCACTTCATGCTGCAGCAGGTAATGGACATGAAAGTGTTGTTCATCTGCTTCTTCATAAAGGCGCAGAGGTGAATGTTGAAGCAGGCACGTATGGAACTGCACTCCAGGCTGCAGCATACAAGGGAAGTGAAAGCATTGTGCAGTTGCTCCTTGACAGAGGTGCACATGTGAACACTCAGGGAGGTGAGTATAGAACTGCCCTTCAAGCTGCGGCATGTTATGGGCATGAAAGCATTGTGCAAATTCTCCTTGACAGAGGTGCAGAGGTGAATGCTCAGGGAGGCAAGTATGGAAGGGGTGTGAAAACATCGTGCAGCTGCTCCTTGACCAAGGTGCGGACGTGAATGCTCAGGGAGGCCAGTATGGAACTGCACTTCAGGCTGCAGCATATGGTGGGCATAATGACATTGTGCAGATGCTCCTTGACACAGGTGGGGATGTGAATGCACTGGGAGGGAAATATAAAACTGCTCTTCAGGCGGCTCGGGAGCAGGGATATCCAATTGTGGAACAGATCCTGCTTGCCAGAGGTGCTCAAGAATATATTGAGAATAGCAGTGACGAAATCTTGGATTCTGCAGAGAGCCTCAAAGAAAGTGTGGATCAATAGTGTCAGAGAAATTAAGGATAAGTCATGTACTTAGTTGTATGTAGTATGAAAATGTTGTCATACCATTTGCACCGACTTCCCGTAAGAATTAAAAATTCAAAATCAAATATTTAAATGCTAGCCGACCAGAGCCGAGGTGATGATCAGGACCCCGAATCAGCAATCACTCAGCTAGCTCTCAAACTCGCACGAATAAATCCTCAACAATGCATAATCTATTCGAGGGGTCTACCCCCCTCGAATAGACTTTCTTTCGTGATGTGATTGATCCGCGCTTGTCTCTTCCGCTCTTTCAAGGCTGACATGGTTCCTACAGTCGCTAAACACCCGAGTTGCATCCCGACATACAAAGCAGAGTCGTTGCACTGTGTCGCATTGCAGCAGGCTTGACTTTTGACCCCAAATCTGGGTCATAATGAAGTTTTTCCCCACAAAATGTGCTCGTAGAAACATTCTCTCAGCCAAAATTCGGCATTCGGCATTCCCTTCACATAGAAATGCATCGTCCAGGCTGTTTGCCCATTCACAGCAGGTTCAACGGCTGCTAGGGCCATGTTCAATGGCCTTTGGTGAGAGGCACCCCAAGTCTTCAAGCAAATGTTTATGCTACAGAAAATATTCTGGCTCGCGGAAAACAGCAACACTGAATTTCCCTGATTAAATCCCTCATCAAAACTTCGTAGCCGACATCATTGGCACCCCGGAATTCGTCCCGAATTTTTAAATCTTATGGGAAGTCACCCATTGGAAGAATTTTATTCCGAGAATGTGTAAAAAATTGTTCTTCTTTGTAACACCGGTTGATAGTCAAAGCCATAAAGTGATGTTTTTTTAGCTGAAATGTTTTGACTTTTTTGCACAACTTTTGCAGGTGGAGTCTAACCCTTTGTCCCTCCCATTTTGTTTTGTCATTTGTCCACCTGTATGGCGGTCAATCTGTCGTTTTAATCAAATCTGTATAAAATGTCCATTTTGGGTCAAAATAGAAAATCAAGTACAAAAAGCTTTGAAACTAAAGTTTTGTTTGCAAGTGTAAAAACTTTCACTCGTATGCAGTAGAAAGTTTTTCAAGTGCTGGTCTAGAATGTTTGCGTCGGTCCGAGATCCGGTGGCTGCGTATTTGATGCGAGGTGATGGCCGAGATGTTGAAATATTCAATCTATTGCATTCAGTGGGGGACTAGGGTAGTGTTTCACAGTCAAATAGGGCCGGTAAGAGATATATAAAGCAGCGTTAAATTTGCCTGTTTTTTGCTAACGGGGTGGCACTCAGCCTAAGATTGTGACGATGCACTGGAGGAAGGGGTTTGAAATCAACGCCCTTGGGTTGTTAATGTGCCCTCCTGCAGCTCAGAACCCAGCCTGAGCGGCAGTACTTACTCTCTTTATGAGCTAACAGGCCTATCTCAAAGGCGCCGGTAAACTCAGTTGAACAAAGCTCTGTTCAAGTCCACCTGCCGAGTTGGAGATCAATGCATCACCAAAGTGCACAGCCACCGGAGCTCGGACCGACAAAAACTTTTTACACTCAAGCACAAAAAGTTTTTACACTTCGCCGTCAAGAACTTTACACACTCTAGCGAAAAGATAGCAAGGTAAGTTTTCTTGTGTATGTCTCCATTTTCAACATTTTCCACAGCAAAATCACACTTTATACAAATTTGATTAAAACTACAAACTGACCGCCATACACCTGGGCAAAATAAACGAACAAAGAAATGGTTTTTAACCGTTGAAAACATTTAGACACGGGTCCGGATTCTGGAACAGTTCCAATTTATAAACCAATTTAATTTAGATCGAAATATAGTCAGTGGGTTTCTGTCTGTAGGACCTAGGTTGTGCATTTATGGTTTTGGTATTTCGCCGAGAAACTTCCTATCCGCCTAAAAATGCGGGATTCACAGTACTGAAAACACTTTTAAAACAATTTTTCAGCGGTAGAAATGAACGTGGATTTAACTTATTTGGTCTGCTATCCCCGGCCCTCTCTGTACACCCTCGACCAACCCTCGACCTGACTTGCGAATTTTCGAAGTTCAAGGTCTCCGACTCTCCGCTCATGGGAAGAAAGCAATATGACGTGGGAGCGGATTCAATTTAGGGGTTTCGGCCGATCAAAGAGCTACGTAACGAGTGTCGAGAAAATGATGCCGTCCACACACCTGGTTTTCGTGCTTTTTGTTCATCTTCTTGCTGCTTCAACGCTTCGTGGGTGCTTGCGGTGGATTGAAGGGTCAGCGTATCAGGCTTTTTTTTTTTTGACGACTTCGAATAATACCCGGGGACCAGCTTGGCTCTTTAACCTCTGGCGCTTATTGATACCCACACCCACACTTCACTCGGGGCCGCAGCGGTACAAGTTCAGACCATACTTTGGGTGCAGGGTTCCTGGCTGGCTAGCTCGTTGGCAAGGGGTCTTGGAAGGACCGCACGGAAGGTACACAGACATAGAACGAAGCAAAGAAGCAAGCCAACGGCCACACTTCAGGACGACTATCAAATTTAATTCTGTTTTGTGTCGTTACTGTTATTGGTAGCGAGCGCCGTAACTGCCCGCTTGCTCCTTCCATTTCCTCATTCGCCACGACAAGCGGGAGAATAGAGGGAGAGGATGCCCCCTGCGCCTGAGCCGCCGCCGCCGCGCTCGTCGTTGCGGCCACCACCAGGTGCGATTATACCCAATGCGAGGGGGTCGAGTTTAGGCGGGGCAACGGCGACAGCGTCTTCGCGGAGCGCTACTGGTGTCAATGGCGCTGCGGCAGGGTCAAGGGTGCGCACGACGAGCACGACTGCGGGTGGGACGTCGAAAACGCGGACGACAGCCTCGTCAGCTACGCCAGCATACCCCAAAAACGGCATCGTAGCAAAGATGGTGGATGCAGCGGCGTCATCGTCGAGGACGGTTACTTCCTCTTCTGTATCTACCACTTCCTCAGCCAAAGCTTCGTCTTCCAGCAAAGCGAAAACCTCCACGAATGCGTCGTCAACACTTCCTCCTCCCGCACCAATCACGACATCTTCATCCACTTCGACATCCTCGCCTTCCTCACCACCAACCTCCCCGCGCACACCGCCTCTCCTCCACCGCGTCTACCTCTTCCCTGCCGTATTTGGCCTCCAGCCCGCCGAGGTCACGTACGATATCCACGAGCTCGTCTTCGGCGGCCGCCTCTCGCGCTACGTCGTCTTCACAGTCGAAGATACCCTCCCCGTCTACCTCCACCTCGCCTCCCTCTTCGAAAGACAAAGCTTCACTCACATCGGCATCGACAAGACCAAGCCTCGCCTCCACCGCTTCGAGCTCGAGTCTAAGCGTCCCTCGGTCACGGACGATCTCGACGAGCTCTGCGGCGTCTGCTGCGTCGGGGGCGTCAACGTCACCGCGCACGAGGACGACGTCGGCCACTTCGCGGGTATCTGCGGCCGCATCCACGTCTACGTCCGCCAGGATGCGCACGACATCGATGACCTCCTCGGCCTCGCGTAATACATCCACGTCGGCGAGGTCTCCTGCGCCGGTCTGCGAGGAAGACGAGCCGCCAGTAACCAGCACGAATACAAACGCCACTGCGAGCTTTTCGACCTCGTTGACGCCGGCCCCGCGTCCGAGGAAGGTCAGCTCGAATAGTAGCCTGCGGAGTACGAGTGGGAGTGCGGGGTATGCGAGTCCCACCGCGTCGAGTGTCGGCAGGGCTGGGGGGAAGTGAGTATCTCACTTCATCCTCATCTTCATCTTCTTTTTCTTCTCCCCATGATCCCGGCTCGATTTCTTCCTCAGCTTCTTACCCATGTCTCCTTTTTGATCTTCTGCTTTTTATCATTGCATTCGAATCTTGACTGATTCATTCGGCATTCATTTACAGAGCTATGCTCAACGGGAACGGCGCGGGGTCAACTTCGCCTTCGTCCCCTGGGTTCAAGGATAAGGGAGAGAAGGACGTGGTGGTGAAGGGCACGACGGGGAAGGATAAAGAGAAGGAAAAGGTTAGGGCGAGGTACGCAGGTTTTTTTCTTCGCGCTCGTTCGATTCTCTTTCGCTTTGTTTTCTTTCTCATTCTTGACGAGGGCTTGTTTTACGAATTTTCCTGCACGAGCTAGTCGATACCTGACCTTCTTTCGATCCACTTTGACTCCTTCTCTTCACGAGTTTGTTTATGTCACATATTCCCTTTCGATTCTATTACTGACTAGTTTTCTTTCTTGTTCTTCACTCTCTTTCCTCGTCTACATCATACTAACCCTCACCGACAGAGTCCCCAGCACCACGACACCAGCTACGACAACTACGACACCTCTGACATCGCGGCGGAAGCCTGTGCCGTCCACTATCTCTCTTGCTTCTTCTTCCCCTTTACCTGGAGCCCCGGCTGCACCATCACCCTCGTCCGCCTCGACGTCGAAGAAATCTCCCACATCTATATCTACATCTGCTCCATCTGCCACGCCTTCGTCCAGGAAGGCTAAAAGCTCGTCAGCGGTTCCCTCACCCTCCACGATAGCGATCACGACGCCGCCTTCTCCCGCGAGCCCCGGTACCAGCTTTCCTGCTTCCACGAGCACCACCGCAAATACCCCACCGATACCGATCCCAAATTCGACCTCCCATCCATTATCGAAGCTCCCCCACATCAACACCCGCGACCTGCAGCACGACGAAGCCTCGGCGTCGCCTCGCACAGCCAGACCAGGAGACGGTACTCCTACCTCCGGGACGCCAAGCTCGTCTGCGCATGGGAGGTATGCGTCCTCGCCTTCCTCTTCGTCGGGGCATGGACATGTCCCCCGCTCCTCCGCGTATAACAACAGCAACGGCAGCTACGAAAGGATGCATGCACAAGATAAACTGACACCACCGCCCACCCGGCCGTCCTCGCGCGCGGCGTCCCCGTCTGTCGGTGCGTTGCGGCGCATTGCAGCTTCCGTGGTGGGAGTGGGAGTCGGCGGGGGCGGGGGGTATTCGCCTTCGTCGCCCTCGGGGTCTTCTCTTGGGCATTCGTCGTCCTCGCATGGACACGGTGAGGGGCTGGGTGCAGTCGGAGGAGGAGGGAGCGGCGGCGCGAGTCCGCTTGCGCATGTGCAGGCGTTTGCGAGCGCGAGGGAAGCGATTCGGAGGGGGCGGGAGAGGACTACGGGGGCGGCGACGCCGACGGGGAGTAGCGAGGGGCATGGTGGGGTGTCGACGCCGAGTAGTGAGGGACATGGGAGTGTTGGAGCTGCGGGGATGAGGATTGGGGTTGGGGAGAGTGGGTGGGTGGATAGTCCGGGCGGGGATGGGAGGGAGAGGTTTAGGGTGCCGCCGTTGCCTTTGGCTTTGATCGAGACGGGGAAGGAAGCTGGGAGGAAAGGTTAGTAGTTCATGAGGATTGATTTTCTGCTCTTCATTCGTGAGCTGATTGAAAACTTTGAATTGTAGGCTCGACCTCTGCGCCTACGACACCGACATCGACGTCAGTCCCGCCTACGCCGCCGCCGAGTTCGAGGTCTGTGCCGCATACGCCGCCGCCGCCGCCACCGAGGCGGAGTAGGAGTCGGAGTCGGGCGAGGAGCGAGAAGGATGGGGCGAGGAGAAGGATGCTGTATCTGCCTCGGGGGAGAAAGGTGAGTTCTCGTTCTCGTTCTTTTCGCCTCTTTTTCTTCCCTCCTTCTCTACCATTTCTCTACCTGCGTCTTCCTTGGCTGCACCTCGACCTCTCTCGACCTCTCCCCGATCATACGATACACAGATCTATCTTTCCCCGTTGATACTACATCTCTTCCATCACACCCTTCCGCCCCTTTTCTCATTCATTATGGACGTTTCTTCCCTGCATCACTACGATATCTTTCTCCCCCTCCCACAACCACAACCACCTTCCCCACGCACCTGCGGCAGCGTCCTCCTCCTATACCACGCGCGAGACAGAGATCTCGGTGGTCGGTGGTGTGTGTGCTTGACGGCATTGTCTGCTCATCATGCCACGCCATTCACTCCTGTATGATGATCGCTGGTGACACCCTCGACGTTATATATACAGTCGGCGCACCCAGATCGGTGGGTTTCTGTCTCGTGGCCTGTTGCTGTCCTCGTCGCGTTTTCCTTTTGTCTTTATTTTTATTTCTATACGCCGCGACACTGCATCCATTTCATGCGTGCTGCCGTATGTTATGTATTTGCATTGCTGCATAGTTGCTGTGGTTGTCGGTTTTGACGGGCAGTCATCATCATGATGATTCGATCTCAGTCGTTTCTACCTACACTTTCTCCTTCCCCCTCTTTACTAAAAGTATCTTGCATCTCCTCCCTCCCTCCGTCCCTCCTTAATTCCTTCCTTCCCTTCTTTCTTGCTCCTTCACTGTCGCTCGGTGCCGACAACTGTATACCTAATCCCGCCCCTGTCTGCCCACCCTCGCTCCCCCGACTCCACGCTCCACCATTTGCATTCCCTTCGTTTCTTTCTGGGTTTCTTTTCTTGGCTCCAATCCTTGATTGCTGCTGCTGCGCTTTTTAATACCTCTTCTTCTCCTGCTTAATTCACTTTTACACGCCCCTACCTACTACTACTCACTGCTATTCTACTACGATGCTCTCTTCCCCCGCTCGTCCCGCTCCCCGCACTCGCTTCTCCTCGTTCCTCCACTTATTTCGCTTGCCCTTTCGCATACCCCTACGCCGCCGCCATCTCCATTTCTCCCCTATCGCAACTTCCAACGAATGCGCTCGCTGACGTTTGGCCCAGGCTCAGCGCATCCAGCTCCAGCGTACGCCGGGGAATCAAGTGCTGGTGGAATCAATGGAAGCGGCAACGGGAGCGCTAACGGACATGTATACACGAATGGACGCCCGCCCCAGTCGCCGCCACCACCGAAGTCGCCTGCACGTTCGCAGAGTCGGGGAGAGGAAGGATGGAGAGAAGGGGAAGGACACGGATGCCCAGAGTGTCGCAAAAAATGTCCAGGATACCAATGGTGCGTTTTCTGCTTTCTTTCCTTGTTTCTCTCGGAGTTTCTTCCCTTCCATATCGTCCGATTCCTTCGCACCTCCTGCTCGTCATTGGCCGGCTCCTCTTGCGCTGTCACTGGTGGTCATCGTTACCCTTGGCGGCAGCGGAAGTAGATGCTACGTGTCGCAGTGCTCGGATCCCCGGGCCCGGTACCCCCGGTTCCCGCCTTCCACGTGTTTCGTCCTCGGTCGCGATCACCCCAGGGTTTTCGCGATCAATTGTCGCATTGGAAATGTGGACTGCCTATCGAGAGTTTTCGTCTCTTTTCTACTTCTACGACCCCGTTCACCGCCGTTTTCCAACTTGGAGATTGTCCTGCGAGAGTCTCAAACCCAATTTCCCCCGGATATTCTGTTTACCCATTTCATTGTTCGAGGACTCAGACATCGCCTCGGCGCCCGCTCTTTCCCCGTTCCTCTTCGTCGTCGTCCACCCTGGACCACGTCCTCGACTTTCAGCTCTTCTTCTCATTCTCAAATGGAGTCATCGGATACTAAGCAGGACTTTTTTCCAGTCTCCCGGAGTCGAGAGCGTTTGCCATTCCCCAATGAGGGTGCGCCCGCTCTTCCGACTCTCAGCAGCGCCACGGGTCTGACCTCCGCTGCTCCATCCCAAGCCCCAAACGCCGCATATCCACGCGTCTTCACTACCTCCTTCCAGCACGGCAACCGGCGTCCAGTCATCTGCCGGGCCCAGCGGTTCCGCACACGGACATTCGAGCGGCTTAGCACCCGGTGCCAAGGCTTCTTCCGCAGACGCTACAGTGGCCAGGTCAATATCACTTCCTCTCCCCGCGGCCTTCACCTTCCTCTTCCTCGACGACCATGCCTGCCATCCAGTCGAATTCGCACATCCCATTGGCGATTCAGACCAGGGCAAGGGAGATGTCTGACCCTCTTGCTTCCCAACCCCCAATCCCTCCTTGCCAACGCTGCGACTCGAGCGCCTGGATCTCCGCCGATACATGTACAGTCCCATTCACCTCCTGCTCAGTACGGTGGTCAGAGCGCCTACCGTCCGTCTCCACGCACGGTATCGCAACCTTCATCGTCGTCTTCGTTGGCTCACCCCACGGACGCCGGAGCAGACTGCCTCTACTTCCTCGTCGCCTCCCTCTCACCAGACGCCGCCGGAACGGCGACCATCCCAGAGTGGTAGCAGCGGTGGGGCATACCTCGTGCGCGACGGGTCCTTGCGCGCAGTGTCCGAAGGCGCGCATCTCATGCGGGAAGGATCGTTGCGAGCGTCGGAGCTGGCTCTGGATGTGAAGCGATTGCTGGCCAAGCCTGCGTCTCTCTCCTCGTCGTCACGCGCAAGGGCGGAGTCTTCGGGCGGTGAGAGCTCTGGTACGGAGGGGACACATTTGCGAAAGAAACGGTACGATGCGTTCGGCAACCGTGTAGATCATGTCGAGGGAAGGCGGAGTGAGGATGGAGCAGCAGTGCGGCAGAAAGAGAAGGAGGAAAAGTCTGTGCATCGCGAGCAAGAGAAAAGGGATCGAGCGGCTGCTCTGTCGTTCATCGCGCCTCATGGCGGTACCGACGAGAAAGAAAAGAAGGAGAAGCGTCAGAAGAATGTCCTCAGGCGAAAGCCGAGTGCATCCCGCCCTGCACCCCGAGTTTCTTCCCCAACCCCTGCTGCAGTAACACCCATCGTCGTCGCACGTACTGCCCCACCGATGCTCAATCTCGATCTCTCCCTCGACCCTATCCCCACCTTCGGCGGTCTACCTAGCCCGCGAGGGAGCCCCGGCAGTGGTAGCGGTAGCGGTAACCTCACACCCGCCGGCGCAGTAGCGCAAGCGTACAAGCGGGGTCTTGACAACAATAGTCCTTACTCGTCGCCCCTACCGTCACCCGCCTCGGGGTCCTTCAGTCGTCATGCGAGCGACAGCGGGCACGGCGACCTTGTCACGACTCTAACACAGCAGCCTTCGTCACCTATTACGCCGTATTACACTGTCTTTGGATCAACGTCAGGTCGCGTGGTGGCGGTTGGTGGACCCGATGATTCGTTCGATGGCGGGGGCTCGTTCATCTCGGCAACTGCGTACTCTGGTCTGGAAGGCGGATCACGGCCACGGAGTATGAAGAAGGATTCAAGTTCTTCGAGTGTCGGGCGTACTTTGACGCGGAAGGTTAGCGAGCGGTGGGTGCGGAAGCGGGAAGGGTCTGAAGACGAGGCTCGGGGGCGAACAGCGTCGCAGGTCGGATCGGGTAAAGAAGAGTACGCGCAGTGGGAGTCGCGCGACGGGCGAGGATCATAGCCCGGCTCGGGAATTCGATCTGGCGCCGTTGGTCAAATCTCCCCTTGGCTTCGTACGATCACGGTGGCGAACTTCTCGCAAATGAGCCAAGATCCCGACGGTCGGAGCCTGCCATGGGCGGCGGCAGCAAGATATGGAAGCTGATGAAGCGTATCAGCACCGGAGGTCTGAAGGAGAAGTACGACCGGGGCAATCCACGTTCATTGCCGCCTATTCCACCGCTGCCGCCCGTCCCACCTGTGCCGCAGCTCCCCAAGGATGTCTCGTTGGAAGCTCGGAGTGCCATGTCTTCCGACGGTCACTCTCGCGAAGACTCCAGTGCAATATCTCGGTTCATGCAATCTCGGGCGTCAATCAGTGGCTCGCATCCCACTAGTATCCCCCGCCCTTCAGCGCGTTCGTTGCCGATGCCTCCCCCAATTCCCGGCGCTCAGCCTTCGAGAGTAAGCACCACTACTCGCTCTTCATCTCCCGTTTCGTCATCCGACGTCGCTTCTTCGAAGTTCTTCCACAAAACCACCAACTCTGCGCGTTCTTCGACTTCCTCCCTTGCGGACGACATGGCCCCTCCCGTACCTGGCATTCCGTCCAACAACATCATTGGAAAACACATCCTCCCTCCAAAAGACCTGTATAAACTCGATCTCGAGTTTCAGTCAGGTTCTCTTGACGAGAAAAAGTCGTCGCTCAAGCCTCTAGCATTCTTCGGCGCCCAACCCAATACTCTGCGTCCAATGGACCGTGATGACTGGGCCATCGTTCGTACACCAGCTGACGAGCTTCCTCCGTCGTTGCCTCACCCTCCACGCCGGCTTCCTATGCCCAACTCGTCGCTGAGCGAAAGGAAAGCGAATCGCCGGATGAGTGACACACCCAGTATACCGGAGTTCTCGACCGTGGCGCCAGTGAATGCATTTGCTTCGCGCAGGCCGTCGCGTGGAACAGCAGAGAAGGCGAGTACACGCGCCGTCACTAGCGTGCTTTCATCCCTCGAGCCCTCCCCTCCGCAACGTCAGCCAGTCCTTCGGGACCAATTTACGAGCCATCCTCTCCCCAGAACGAGTAGCGTTTCAGTCCCTTCTTCCTCTTCACATTCCACCGCGCGACAGAAACGGCAGCAGCAGCGATCCGCATCGTTACCTCGCTCAGAGCCGCTGACCTTCCGCGATATGTCGGAGAAGACGTCGCAGGCGCTGACAGAAAAGGAAAAGGCTGATCGATGGGATGATCTTCTGCAGCGGAGTGACCGAGCGGGAGGAACGCTGCACCTTGGAGCGTCGGAGCAGCTTCAGTCCGACGAGCTGTCGCTACGATATTCGACGTCGTCCACGCAGCTGTTGAATGGTGCGTCGACGTCGTTCCTTTTTCTCCAGAGATCCTTGACTAATTTGGTTTCGATCAGACTTTTAAATCACGAAAATTACGGCGACGAAGTGGGATAGATACACCACCACCGCGCGTCATGAACACACATTCATTCCGTTACGCAAGATGCTTTGTAGACATGACCATGACCCCCTTGTACTTATCCGTTGCGTTTACATTTGCCCCCGTCGCTCACTCTTCTCCATATATCGATCATATCTCTGGTTTATACTGCTTTCGTCATTCGAATTCGCCTGTACCTACTACATACACACATACCTGTCCCATACATACATACCCCTGCTAACATCTGTAGTCCTGATAGCGATTTACGCTAGCTACCTCATAATATCTGAGCTGTCTCCCCAAAAACAAGTACAATGCTATCTGGATCACTACGGTACAAATATCGTACACTACGACACGTTGGAAAACACTCTCAAGTGGCCGTATCAGTCGGAATACGAGTAGAGAGATAGACCGTTCCTTCGTAGGGACGTAATTTCAGCTCGTTTCCTTGAACGTCCCCGTTCCCGACAGGATAGTTCCCAAATAGCGGGGAGATTCCCGCCATGATTTCGCCCGACGGTAAATTGAACACAATATCCTTGCTTGTAAAATTCAGCGCCACGACCGCGCGAACGCCTTGATATGTGCGTGTATATGCAAGTACACTTTCGTTTTGCGGGTCAAGGTCCTGAAAGTCGCCATAGATCTGACCGCCATTCAATGTTCAAGCGAGACAAAGGAAATTCGAGGAGATAATTAATATTCGAAAATGGCTCACTAAGACTTTGTGTTCTTTGCGCAGACGAAGTGCGTTTTTCCAGAATGAACGCACGCTCGAGGTATCGTCTAGCTGCAGGGCGGCGTTCCAGTGTGGGTAGTCGTCGTCGTTCACGCGCATCCAAGGTGTGCCCGTCGTGAATCCGGCGTGTCCAGTGGCGTCCCACTGTGAAAGAATTTAGAAAGCCCCAATCGACCAGATTCAGACGGATGGCGCTCGGTGTTCTGCTTAATACGCACCTGCATTGGAATCCGCCCATGATCCCTGGCTTTCATCTGCAATCCGTCCATAATATCGCTCATATCGATAGCCTGAGAATCTTCGTCGCTGGCACCTGATTCCCGCTTCCGCTGTTCCAGAATTCTAGTCACGATCCATGAAGATGCAAAAAAAGGAAAAGCAACGGAGAATGCCACACTCATGATAAAAATTCCGCGACGCGACGTCTCTATATTCTTCGATTCCCCAGGAACGAGGAAAGTTTCTGAGACCGAGCTCCTGTCCTTGGAACACGTACTGCGTTCCACCGAGCGTCACTTCGAGCATGGCGAGCATTTTCGCTGAGAGGACGCGCCATGCGTCGGCGTCGTTGCCCCACTGAGTCACTGAACGGCCTTGGTCGTGGTTTTCGATGAATACGCTGTACATTTGAAATTGATCATCAGGAAACTAATTATAACGTCGGAGTCAGATCGATGATTCATACGCACGCGTTCCAGAATCCCTCATCCCGCTTGAATCTCTGCCAGCGACCCACAATCTCTCTAAATTCAGAGAGCTTCCACGGGCGATGGATGAATGGCATTCTCTGTGCCGTTCGCGGGGAGTCTAAATCGACTAATTCGAATTGGAATACCATGTTGAGTTCTTTGTTTGCGGGAAGGACGTATCGCGCTAGCTCGGAGGCGGAGTGGGTGAAAGGTGTTTCGCCGACTGTTATTATGTCGTAGTCTGTCGATGGATCAAAATTAGACTCAGAAGGTCGCGTAGCAGAACAAGATAAATACTGACGGGAGAGTACTTTGTTCTGCATTTCTTGCAGGAATTCATGTACCCGAGGACTATTCAAGGCATGATCACTTAGATCGCTGTTCAACATGCCGAAGCTAGTTTCACGCACCCATTGGCATAGAACTCAGTGGCGTCTTGGTATTCGTCTTCAGGGATAGTGATAGGCGCATCCGGCAAACCTTCGACTTTTGAAATGAGGTTGATCACATCCATCTACGCATCGTGCGTGAATTTAGTCAGAACTTATTTCGAAGATTAATTGGCAGGAAACCATACACGGAAACCGTCGCATCCTCTGTCCAGCCAGAATCTCATCAACTCCCAAACGGCCTGGCGCACGTCGGGATTCTCCCAGTTCAGGTCTGGTTGCTTGGTGTGATATAGATGCAGATAATACTCGTCTGTAGTTTCATCGTATTCCCAAGCGGATCCTGCGTTTTATGTACAGTAATTGTGATGATTTAACGAAGTTTCGAGTCCCAGGAAATCAACGACATTTACCTTGGAATTGAGCCTTCCAATTATTCGGAGGGCGGGCGATTGCCATCCGCATCGTACTTTGGCGGCCGCCAGATATACCAGTCTCGTTTGGGGCTCGCTTTCGAAGATCTGCTTTCCTCGAACCATGCATGCTGGAGAACGTTTAATTCGAATCAGTTATTTTGTTCAATGCGAGATTATACCTCGTCAGATGTGTGGTTCACAACAAGATCCACCCTGTATCACAGATGGAATTCAATACTGCGGCGAATGAAACGGGCGGATACGTACATCAGTTTCATCTGTCGCCCGTGTAAACCTCCTAGAAGCCTGTCCCAATCGTCTAAAGTTCCGTATCTTGGATCGATGTCGCGGTAATCCGAGCTAGCAAAGCGTTTCACATCAAAACGAGTATACGTATCCTAAGTCTTATCCCACATATCGTAGCCCATATCCGCCAACGGGGATCTATAAATCGGGGAAAGCCAAACGACATTGACGCCAAGATCTTGGAGGTAATCCAATTTCGAGGTAATCCCGTTTAAATCGCCGAAGCCATCGCCGTTGGAATCGAGGAATGAGACGGGGTAGATCTGGTAGACTACAGCGTCTTTCCACCAGGTCTCTGGGTGAGGCATTGTGCGAGTTTGAGATTTGGGATGATGTGGGAAAGGACAAGGGTGGTCGGCTTACTTCAGCATGATCATGCCATGCTTCAACGCGATCCGGCAGGTGCCGAATTGAACCTCGATCTATACTTGAATAATCCTGCGGTTCGAAGGGACTTTGAAAAAAAAAAATGGGCGTCAACCCCGCGAAGCCTACAAGCTGGGTTCGCAAACAGGTGTACAGAAAAATTATCGTATCTGGCCAATATCTGGCGGTAAATTACAGACCCAAATTCATCTTGAAATCTTTTATAAACCCCGGCGTGTTCTCCTCGACATCCTCATTCGCACACGTCTTCTTCCCCGTAAAATTCACCATCTGACGCACCTTTTGATCCCAGATATTCGGCCGAATCATAAAATTGCGCGACATTCGCCGTTCGCCCCACGCGAATGTCGCTTCGATGAAGGTGTATGCTTTGGGATCGCGGAGGACCCTGCACAGAATTAAGTAAACGAAATCAGCATCGTGATCCCAGGATGAATAATAAAATAAATAAATTCAGATTCAACGTACATCCGAACCATCTCTTTATTATGCTCAACAACCACCTCCTCGTCCTCATCCTCGCCATTCATCGGAGGCGCCGTATACGTGCGAATATCCTTCAGCGAGCAAGTCCCCGTCGGGTAGCGCAGATCTGTATAGTCAAGACAAAGCGCAAAATATTCGCCTTGCTTCTCGCGCGGGAATTCTCGTTTTGCGAGTTTTTGCATGTGCCCGAGGTGGAGGCCGGCGTCGGTAGAAAGGAGCTCGCGGAAGAATTGGGCGTCGGCTTTGGGGAATAACGCGCTTCTGTCCTCTATCGAGACATTTCATTAGACTTAGGCTTGAGTAGAGCTGTATTGTGTAGTAGGTCAACTTACCGGCGGTCTGTGTTGCACGATCTTCGGTTCTGAGTCTGCATAGAGCGCGATGATTCGGCCACGCTTCTTTCTGACACTGCTTCGAACAGTAGAAAACGTTGAGACAGCCGCCACAGCGTTGAAGTTCTTTCTTCGGTGCCATCTTCCCGCACTGGTAAGTATACGATGAGCAACCTTATGATACAATTCATGTATCATGAAGCTTACCTTCTTGGAATCACAAAGCGTCCTCGATGACCCCTTATCTTCTTTCGAAATCTTGGCAACACTCCTCCTCAGCGTCAACACCTCCTGCAGAGAGCGCCAATCCGCAGCCAGCCAGCTCCCATCCACCCCCTTCTCCAACGTCGCATCATCGATATCGTTCATCTCCCGGTCGACAACCTTCACCACCGAGAGATACACCAGATGTTTCGGAGAGTGTCGGCTATGATATGTCTTACACAGTCCCTCCCAAACTGATGCAGCTGTTTCTCGAGCAGGGGCGCCAGCCGACACACAGCGCGCAGCAGCCCCGCGTCGACGGCCTGAGCGACCCACCGCGGCTGAAATCGCGTATCAGCGCAAATCGGATGAAGCTGAACCCCGCATTGAGGCTCTCGATATATTCTGAATCCCGATCAACAACGGAGGCTTTCGCTTTTGTGCGGAGGACGACGTCAGCGGTGCGGACGAGCATGCGGGTGACGACCCAGCATGCTGCGTTCTGCTCCAGGACCGCGAGGGTGAGGGGGTGGCGCGCGAAGCGGCTGAGGATGCAGATGGCTGGCGTATGTCGTGCGGGAGACTTTGAGTGGCTGCATCGGGGACTCCTGGATTGCGGCGCGGACGCGGTCGACGGCGACTTGCGCGACGATGAGTTTCTCGGCGTCGTTTCCGGCGATCGCTTCGATCTCGTCTAGGGTGGCGTCGTGGAAGAGCGTATGCATGATGAAGGAGACGACGATGGGAGGCGCGGCGCTGTGCACCCATAGCTTCGTGAAGAATGCGGCGATACCGTCCGTGCGTGCGGCGCACGACGGCGAGCACTTCTTTGTTTTGGATGAGCTGGGAGAGAACCTGGCAGATGACGTCGATGTTTTCGCGGATGTCGTCGATTTTGTCGTCGAGTTTGGATACGCGCTGAATGTAGAAGTAACGAGCCCACTTGAAGATTCCAGGCCAGGCTGCGAGGAGACGAGCACGAAGATCGCGATTGTTGCAGACGAATTTAGATCCCAGGCCGATAAAGCATGCCCAAGCGCGTTCGGAGACATCGTCCTCGAGAGGAGGTTTATTTGTTTTTGGGACTTTCGCGCCATCGGTGTGATAGACGAAAGTTTTGAGGATAACGTCGTCGGGAAAGGCATCTGAGTTGTAGGCCCAGCAGTGCGCCAGGGAGAGGAGTCCTTTCGCAGGGGACTTCTTGAAGGCCTCGATCATCTAGAAATAAGTATTGGCTTAGCCAGCGACATTCGGTTGTTGAATGGATCGGAGAGTCTCACCTTCTCGGGCTCATTGGACAGTCCCTGGAGTATGTTGGAGTCAATCCGAGCTCTTTCCTCGGCTGTTACCGGTTTGCTGAGCCTGAGATTTGCACGGTCAGAAAGACCCGCTGCGCCGATTATGGACATCGAGAGACGGGGAGGGCAGAGGATCGATTTGGGAAGGATGAGACAACGATAACAAGATGGCAGTTTCAAATTCGAGGAGGGGTATTTGGCTGTTGTTTGGATGATCGCAGATCATTGGGTCTTGGAGGGGTCAGATGATTCGCAGATGATGCGCCTATGCGTCCACCTTGGGCGCGGAGGTTAGCAAGGACTATGAGCCACAGACGACGACTTTGGGGACATCCTGTTAGCTAAGAATAAAGTTCGACCGGAGATTCGATAGTGAGCGTTTGTGTTGCCAGCCGCAAGGGAAAGAAATTCGACGCCGAGAAGTTGGTGCAGTTCTCAGCGTTGATCTGACATTCCGAGTCCTTAGGCTTGGCCTCTACCAGCGTCTCAAGCAGCCGATTGAAAGTCCGCAGCATGAATACTTAATTATAATCCAAAGTCGATAACGAGCGTGCTGAGACCAAGCTTCAGAGAGGCTGAGGACTGTTGACGACAGTAAATCTAAGGTTTGAGTTTCAATTTTCAAACAAAGTTAACAACAGAGACAAGAGACAGCCGTCGAAAGATTTTGGGGCTATAGAAATGGATAACCATTCGCAGTGCACGACGGGGAACTTTGGCAGCCTTTGGGCACGCAAGTGGATGTCACTGAATGGATCATAAGTGAGGGGGGTAAGTAAGTAGACGGGGAGAGAGCAGTAACTCCGAGTCGCAGTATGGACAAAGAAGCGGCAGCGGTCGCACTGGGTTGGGAAGTAGGCTTATTGACTATCGACAAACTTTTCATGATGGGAAGAGGCAGG